>JACDOX010000226.1:825094-853442 GCA_014549065.1 Cardinalis cardinalis | reverse complement strand
GGATGGATGGATGGATGGATGGATGGATGGATGGAGGATGGATGGATGGAGAGCCATGGTGGGGAGGTGTCACAGGCGAAAAGCGAGCAATGCAAGCTGCAGGGTCTAACCCAACATCTCCCTGCAGGATGAGATCGAGGAGCTGCGCGCCGAGATGCTGGAGATGCGGGATGTCTACATGGAGGAGGACGTGTACCAGCTGCAGGAGCTGAGGCAGCAGCTGGACCAGGCCAGCAAGACGTGCCGCATCCTGCAGTACCGGCTGCGCAAGGCCGAGCGCCGCAGCCTGCGCGTGGCACAGACCGGCCAGGTGGACGGAGAGCTCATCCACAGCCTCGAGCAGGACGTCAAGGTCAGCCTGGCAGGGCACCTCCCCACCCAGACAGCCCCCACAAGGGGTACTGATGAGTTGTGGGCAGGGGATGTCGGGGCACAGGGAGCTCTGTGGGGATGGGCACTTTGTGATGTGCAGTTTTGTTGGAGGCGTTATAATTCCCTGCTAGCAGTGTTGATGTGGGAAGTGGGGAGCAGTGCTTTCAGCTCACAGGGGGTCCTGGTGGTGGAGAGGGCCAGCACTGCCTGAGAATGTGCCTGAAACTGCCTGAAATACGTGAGGCTCATCCTGTGCAGGCTGGAACCCAGCCCAGCCCTGTGCCCTGGGGCTGAGCTCCCTTMTCCTGCTCCTGTGGGGATGTGATGGGGCCACCACTGCACGATGGAGCATCATGAGTGTGCAGGGACCAGGACCCTGCAGGCTTGGGAGCTGCTTCTCTCGGCCTTCAGGAAAACCTTGCAGAGCCCCAGGCATGGTGGCAGCGGGGCTGGGGCAGGGACAGGAGGATTTCTGCAGGGTGACGTTGCTTCACCCTCCAGGAGCCTGGTGAGTGTTTGCTGAGGGCTCTCACCAGCGAGCCTGCTGCCAAGAGGGGGTGCGGTGGCACTCGGAGACAGCTCGAGATGGATGTGCAACAGCTCGAGGACTAACTTTGTTTTTTGAGCAGAAAACAGCCAGCCCTGGAGCCAAGACATGCCACAAGTGCTGGGCTGTGAACCCGCCTTGCTGCCCATCCCTGCTGGGGCCCCAATCCCCTCCCCAAACCGCCCATCAGCTCCCCCCCAGCCTGGGTGGCTGCTGCCAAAAACACCCCCTCCAGCTTCTCCCTTTCTGGGAAAGAAAGCACAGCCCATCCTCGGGGGAACAGGAGCCCAGCCCCATGGCCTGAGATCCTGCAGCAGGGCTTGCTGCTGCCTCCACAGTGCTGATATCCCAGGCTGTGCAGGAGACCAGTGGCATCTGGGACAAGTTTTGCTGTCCTGCAAATGCAGGAGTGGATGTTTTGTGTTACTAAGCTCCCTTTWTGCTGGGAACTGCTCCCATGCAGGGATCAGGAGAGGGGAAGCTCTGGGGAGGATGTAGGCACCCTTCACCCCGAGGCAGCTGCTGGTTTTTCTGTAATGTGATGCAGCAGCTCCTCTTTCTCCTGGCCAGCACAGCTGCTGCCTGCAGCGACAGGCTGCCTGCTCTRCTGCTGCCTACCAGCTCTTCCAGCCTGCTGGGGGCTTCTCCAGCTTTGTGGTACGGGAAAAAGGTGATTAATGTCTCCCAGCATCATGCTAGGCCTGGGGAAGGCAGGATTTGGCCRGGGGATGGGGGTGCAGGGCAGCCTTGCAGCTGGCGAAGGAACGAGAGCAGTCACAGCACAGAATTGAGGGCACAGAGTCTCCTCCAGAGAGTCTCAGTAACTGCCTGGTGATCCCCTCATGAGGACTGTGGGTGCCCAGGAGCTGGAGTCTCAGCCCCCTGCACATTGTGCCCAGTCTGAGGAGAGCCCTGCTGTGTCCCCAGGTGGCCAAGGACGTCTCAGTGCGGCTCCACAATGAGCTGGAGGTGGTGGAGAAGAAGAGGATCAGGCTGGAGGAGGAGAACGAGGAGCTGCGCCAGCGGCTCATCGAGACCGAGCTGGCCAAGCAGGTGGTGCAGAACGAGATGGACAAGCTCAGAGAGGTGAGTGGGACATGGGRGGGGACCAGGAGGTGTCCCCAAGGCTCTGCTCATAGCAGGTGTCCTGGCCCTGGATCATGGGATCCCCCAGCCCTGCCTGAGTCACTGAAACCCAAACCGTGCTACAGATGCTTGTGAAACCCGWGCAGCACCTGCCCTCAGCGTGCTCCACCCCACCCTGCTGGCTCTGCCCCAGCCAGGGGGGGCTATGGGGCTTCCCCACTGCTCTGGGGATGCTTTATATGTCCCTGGCCACTTGCTCAGCCCAGCCCCCTGGGCCGTGCCCAGTTCCATCTGGGCAAAGCTCCCAATGATGAGGGGGGTCCCTGTCCCAGGCAGAGTGCCTGGTGCTGGCTGCATCCTGAGCACATCCTGCAGGTCCCAGCACTGTCCCGGTGGTGCTGTGGAGCTGGGTGGGTGCACAGTCCCCTCTGTGTCCTGGGCAGCCACAAATGTAGCTGGACGTGCACAGGTCCGGGGCACTCCATGTCATGCTCTGTTTGGAACCAGCTTCTGGCTGGGATCTGTGTCAGCCTCGGTGACAGGAAAGGCATCCTGGTGACAGCATGGACTTGAGATCCACCGCAGCCCTTGTGACCCACTTCCCTACTGCCCAGGATGCCTTTGGTCCCCGGGGAGCCTCGGSATGGCTCTGGCTGAGCCATCAGGGCGGTGTGGGGGAGGAGGCACAGCCAAGGGGAGGCTCTCACTTCCCCCACTGGGCTTCCTGCACAGGCAGCTCAGCATCTCTGGGGCCATCCCTGCTAAAAGCCCAGCCCAGCTCCTGGGAAGCTGCAGGATCCAGCTGCAGCCATCCCCTGTCAGCCACGGCCGTGCTGGTGACACTCAGCAGCATCCCCCACACTGGTGTCTCGCACAGCTCTGCTAAGAGCCGTGAAATGGGTTTCCCTGCAGCTGGGAGCACGGCCTGAATAACAAATGGCAGCAGTGGGAGCTGGGCTGGAGCTCTCCCTCCCTTGGAAAACAGGCAGGGAAAATGGTTCTGTGGGGAGCTCTGAGAGGCAGGCACTGGCTGAAGGGCTGGGGTGGGACACGGCCCCTCCTGCAGCTGCCTGAGCCCTGGGGACACTGCTGGCTCCACAGGCTCAGAGATGGTCCCCAGGCTCAGGATGGCACRTCCCCAGGCTAGCAAGGGCGTTGGGGTTGCTCGCTGATTGCAGAGTGCTAATTAGGCACACATTAGGCAAAGTGAGCTAAAAGCCCTGCTCCTCCTCCTCCCTGCTGCTGCAGGGCACAGAGCCTGGCAGAGCTTGTTAGCAGCCAGAGCCAGGGACCGTGCAGGGCTGCACTCACCCCTCGGGGCTGATTATTCCTCCCTTCCAAGAGGTTTCTCCCATAATTGGATAAGTTTAGGGGATCATTCCCAAAGGCACAGGCATTTTCTCCTCTTCTGTCTCCTAAAGGGGTCAGAAAAAGTGGGATCAATCTGGGTACCCCATGCCAAGCCTGCCACACCAAGCTTGGCTTTGAGGGGACCCCAAGGCAGCTCCCAGGGWGGAGCAGTGACAGCCACATCTGCCCCAGGGTGCTGTGCCTGGGGCTCTTTGGGGCTGGAGCTGCCCTTGGCCAGCTGCAGTCCCCAGCAGGGTGGGAGTAAGGGATGAGATGTGGCACCAGCAGCCCCTGGGAGAGGCTCTGCAGCTCCAGCAGCTCCAGGGATGGTCGTGGCCTTAATAGGAAAGCCTGGAGCCCAGGCAGCACCTTGGCACAGGCAGCAGCTTACATTTCACAGCTGCTTTCTCTGGCTGTGGGCCTCAGCACCAGCTTGGAARGAGGTCCAGGGCAGCTGCATGGATCAGCCAGCACTCATGGCAGGCTCTGTGCATGTTCTTGAGGATCTTGCCCCRGCTCCCTTCCCCAGATAACTGGCTCTGCTCTGAGCACCTCCATTTTTACCATGTTTCTGGTCTGCCTTGTTGCTCTGTCTGCCTTCCCCACCTCCCAGCTGTCCTCCCTAGCSTGGACATTGTCCCTTGTGTCCCCTTGTGACCTTGACAGCAGAGTCAGCATCATGCTGCTGAGGGAGCAGCACACATCCCTTGCTTGGGGAGGTGATGGGGAATGTCATCATCTGCTGCTCCCACACTGGAATGTCCTGAGAGCCGGCCCCTGGCCTGGGGCTTGGATTCCCTGCTGCATCCAGCCCTGACAGGGACAGTGACTCAGCCTCTCCACTCTCCATGGCTCATTTCCTGCTCACTCCTGCTTTTTCACTGCTCCTTTGCCCGCAGRGGGAATTTCTGGCCAAACCTCATGATGTGATGCTTGCCAGTCCAGCTCCCTCAAAGCAAAGGGCCTCTCTCAGCCCACCAGGGCTRGGGTGTTCTCCAGGGGTCCAGGAGCATTGGGAATGTCAGCACCARTGTCCATGCACACTGAATCTGTCTGTCTGTCACTGCTGGGGTGCAGGGCCATCGCTGTGGCTCATAACTCTCTGTTCTTCCTGCAGAACTCCCTGAAGAAGCGGAGCTCTCGCTCCTTGGGCAAGACTGAGAAGAAGCCATCAGTGCAGGTATCAGCACCTGAGCACCCCGGGCACGCCACAGAGACCCCCCAGCCCCCCAGCTCATGGTGCCAGCCGGAGACTGAGCCCAGACCTGSAGCAAATCCGGGCATGGCAGCGCCATCCCCTCCTTGCAGGGCTTTGCAGAGCTTCCCTGCCTCTCAGAGCCCCTGCATAAGGGAGGGATTGATGTGCTGGGCCATCCTCTTTGTCCTCACTCGCTCCCTTGTCTCATTTATCAATGGAGCAGCATGGCTTTAACCCTTTCCCTGTGTAAGGAGCTGAAGGAGTTTGGCTTTTTACATTGCAAAGCTGCTCCTGCTCCTGTGGCTCTTGCAGCCTGTGTCCCTCCAGCTGTGCTTGGGGGTGCTCTGGGAGCTTCACAGGGTCTGGGGGAGCAGAGGGTCCCTGTGGGGATGGCTGGAGGCCACACCACTCCTGCCCTCTCAGGGGATTTGCAGGATTTCAGCTGTCACTTGCTGTTGAGCTGAGCTGCTGTGACTCACTAATGCTGTTACCAGGGCTTGGAGAGGCAGAGCTGCTGTTGCAGGGATAGAAAGGCAAGAGGAAAAATCCTCTTTCAAAGGCAGCAGACCTGCAGGGTTTATTTTGGGGAACAGATCTGCTCCCCCAAAGCTGGGACACAGAGGCAGACCACGGAAAGACACTCCTGACATGCTGCTGAGTGTCTCCTAACAGGAACCCTGAGCAGCCCAAGGGGTTTGGGTGACCTGTGTCCTTCTTGGCACAGGCCCTTGTGTGCAGCCACAGGACAGAGACCCCCAGGCCCTCAAAGACTTTCCCTTTCAGTCTTTATTTATCACCTCCCTTTAGCTGCATTCTTGAGAGCCCTTTCTGGCCAGCTSATGGTCCCAGCATCCTTCCCCTCAATTCCCCAGAGATCACTTACAGCCAGCTCTGCCCTGAGTTGAGGATGCTCCTCCATCACTCCCTTCCTGAAGCTGAAGCCCCTCATCTGCYCCCTCCTGAGGCAGGAAACAACCCCAGCCCCCTGTGCTTCCCCATGGAGTTAAAACCCTTCATCTTGGGGTCAGGGTGGCCCCAGTTCTGTGGTGGGACCAATGCTCCAGCAACTCTGGGCTTCCCCAGATGGGTGCAGATGCCCCTGGATGTGGCCCCCATGGGCTCCCTGTCCCTGCTCAGCTGTGGCTGGTGGCCCTGTGGCACAGATGCTGTGACTCATCTGTGGCTTCCTGGGCCCCTTTCCTGCCTGGCTGTGCTGGCTGAGCTTCAGCACTCCCCAAAAATGGAGCTGGGGGTGGGACAGACTCAACACCGAGGTCTCCCCAGACCCCAGGAGCACTGCAGGTGGTCTTGGGGACCYGTGTGTGTCTCTTTGCTGATGGACACACTGGGACACACTGGGTTGCTGCTTTTTTTTTCCCCCTGGACAAACAGGAACTGAGGTCATGTCTGCCCTGCCCACAGCAGCCCTCCCCTAATCTCCTCACCTAATTAGGGGGGCACAGCTTTAATGCGYCTTAGTGAGGTCGTGTCCCGGTGCACAAGCATGGAAGTGCAGCAGGGTGGTTCCTGTGGTCACTGCAGGACATTTGGGGACTAAAATGGCACCCCAAACTCATGGGAACCCCCTTTCCATCACCCCTGGCCTTGTTATGAGCAGTGCAGGAAGTCAGCAGAGTGAATACTGCTGTGGGGTTTGGGGCGAGCGTGGGCATGGCTGGGGGTGCAGAGCACCCAAAGAAGGGGACAGCTTGTTTTTTCCAGCCAAGGAAAGGGGAAAGGGGGTGAGYTCAGCCAGGCAGAGGGCTACCAGGGCCAGCAGCCACCCAGCCAAAGGGCTTGGCCACCCCCAGCACTGCCCAGCTGCAGTGGGTGCAGTGAGGTGAGGGGCACAGCCCAGCAGGTCCCCTCCTGGCAGGGACCACAACACAGCTCGGAGCACTCAGGTGACCCCAGGGCACGGGAAGCTGCGAGCTGGACGACAGGAAATCCTGGTCCTCCATCCAAAAAGCTCCCAGAGCAGAGAAACGGTCTGTCTGGGCAGACAGCCAAGATCCTAACTGCTGAATAAAAAAAGAACACATGGAGAAACGGTCCTGAGAAGCAGAGGGGCTTGGGAAGGGACTGGTCAGCTGGTGCTGAGGCTTTGCCTGGGTTTTCAGTGCCCTAGCAAAGCTGGGGACTGGGACTTTGAGAGGTTTTCAGCAGCTTCTCTGCCCTGTGATGAGAATGGGGGCTGAGCAAGAGAAGCAGAGCCCTGATATAGGCATTTCAGTGCCAGTTTTGGGGAGGAAACCTTAATAACCCTGTGGAGTYCTGAGATCTTTCCCCTCCTCTCTGCCCTGTTGTGGATCAGGCTGGACTTGGTCCACACATCCTTGGTGGTTGCTCAGTGTSTTTCTTGGGGCAAGACCCCCAGGTCTCCTCCTCCAGGGCATCCTTTCCCATCTCCAGGCTCTCCCTGAGAGTCTCCAGGATGGATCTCAAAGCTTTTCCTCCTCCAGGAGCAGAGCCAGGAGGAGGAAAGGAGCAGASCAGGCAGGGAGGGTGGCATGTCCCCAGGGCTCTCTGGGACTCACCATGGTTCCTGGGAGCATCCTTCTAACACCCACCCCCTCTGGGTCCCCAGGAGGACAGCGCAGACCTGAAGTGCCAGCTGCATTTTGCCAAGGAGGAGTCAGCCCTGATGTGCAAGAAGCTGACCAAGCTGGCCAAGGAGAACGACGGCATGAAGGAGGAGCTGCTGAAGTACAGGTCCCTGTACGGGGACCTGGACAGCTCCCTGTCCGTGGAGGAGCTGGCTGACTCCCCCCATTCCCGCGAGGCCGAGCTGAAGGTCCACCTCAAGCTGGTGGAGGAGGAAGCCAACATCCTGAGCCGGAGGATAGTGGAGCTGGAGGTGGAGAACCGCGGGCTGCGGGCGGAGATGGACGACATGAAGGGCCAGGGGGACAGGGAGCTGCCGGGGCAGGACGCGCGGTTCCTGGCGGGCGTCTCCGGCTGCGGGGACGCGGGGGACACGGTGGCCGAGCTGCGGCGGCACCTGCAGTTCGTGGAGGAGGAGGCCGAGCTGCTGAGGCGCTCGCTGCTGGAGCTGGAGGACCAGAACAAGCTGCTCCTGAACGAGCTGAGCAAGTACAAGTCGGAGCACGAGCTGGACGTGACGCTGTCGGAGGACAGCTGCTCGGTGGTCAGCGAGCCCTCGCAGGAGGAGCTGGCCACGGCCAAGGTGCAGATCAGCGAGCTCAGCGGCAAGGTGAAGAAGCTGCAGTACGAGAACAGGGTGCTGCTCTCCAACCTGCAGCGCTGTGACCTGGCYTCCTGCCAGAGCACCCGGCCCATGCTGGAGACCGACGCCGAGGCCGGCGACTCGGCGCAGTGCGTGCCCACCGCCGGCTGGAGGGACGGTGTGGGCAGCAGTGAGGCCGACGGGCAGGACAGGGGGCTGGGCACTGGGAAGGTGCCCGACGGCCCTGCCAAACTGCTCAAGCCCAAGGACCTGGAGACCTTGCTGGGCATCCGGGACCAGGCGACRCTGGTCAGTAAAGCGATCGACGTCTTGATTTCGGATGCCAAYGGGTTCACCTCGGGGCTGAAGGCTTGCTTGGACAACGAGTGTGCGGGGCTGCTGCTGGGYGAGGCGGTGGGCAGCGGTGGTGACAGCCCCAGCGATGCCAAGCTGATGAACGTGCTGCTGATGAGGCTGGGCGTGCTCCAGCAGGACCTGGGCTGCTTCGTGAGGAAGGTGGACCACCTCACCGGTGGCTTCAAGGAGCACACGGACTCGTTCCCCTTCTCCAGCCCCAGCAGCCATGATGTCACCAAAGACCATGCTTCTGACTTCCAGGTATGGCTTCTTCCCACATCCCWCACAGCAGCTGCCGCTTTATTTGCCACCACGTTTCCTCCTGCTTTAATGGAGCAAGCCCTGATCCCCACTGTAACCTCCCTCCTGCCTCCTCAGAGCAAAATCCAAACTAACACCTCACTGCATGCCAGTGGCACCGGGGACAAGGTAGGACTCTGCTCCAACAGAGTGTGCCCAGGGCAGGAGGCAGTGGGCATCCTGGCACAGGCTGGTTGTGCCAAGGCTGCCCTGCTCSTGACCAGGGGGCTCAGGTGCAATCCCACCTTAGCAGGGGCTGATATTTTGGCTGCTCTCCCTGGCTTAGCCCAACACTGTGTTTCAGAAGCTCTTTGCTTGTTGGGGATCAGCTGGATGGGAGAAGAGCAGCCTGCAGCCTTCGAAAGCAGCCCGAATTGCAGGGACCCCATTTGCAGGAATCCTCTGTCCCCAGAAATACCCAGGCAGGGTAATCTGGAGAGCAAAGGCTTCAGGGCAAATCTGCATCGAAGGGAGAACACCTTTGAAGCAGTGCAGAGCAGCTCATGCCCTGCTGTCCCACTGTCCTCAGGGGTCCYGGCTCATGCCAGGGGTGTCAGTGGTGGTTGGGGCTGCAGGCACAAGCCCCTTTCTGGAGCACACTCGCTTGTTCAGAGTCCTATTGTTCTGCATGTGGTCCCCCCAGCCCGAGGTCCCAGTCTCCCCCAGTCACTGCATGGCACCGTAACTGGTGTTTGCACATTTTTTCCCTCTTTCTCTCTTTTTTCCCCTTTCCCCAAACAATCCAGGCCACGTGTCTCCTCATCCTGTGTTTCCTTTTGGTTTCCGCATTGTCTCCCGCCATGGTGATGAAGCTCCTTCTCCTCCTCATCCTTTTTGTTGTCTTGTAGTTCTTTACTGTTTCGGAGACCCATTGTTTTGTTTTCTGTTTTTGTTTTTTTTTCCCTTCCCGCTCTTTTGGTTTGTTCTCATTAACTTGCCCACGCATGCAGCAGCCTGATTTTAGGGACGCCGACCCYTTCCGCATCCCCCTCGCCAAGGACACGGACCCCGCCCATGCCCGGAGCTACAAACCCTGCCGGGCTGAGGAGAACGACTCCTACGCCACCGAGGTATGGCACAGCCTGGGAGCCATGTCACCTYGGCCACAGGGCTGTGGGACAGGCTTTGGGGAGCTGGGGACAAGGGARGCTGCAGAGCCTGCTCAGGGAGGGACACGGGGAAGTGCAGGCCAGCTTTGCCATCCCCTTCTGGGGCTGTTACAGATGAAGGAGCTGCAGCTGGTGCTGTCCGAGGCCAACGAGAGCCTGCGGGGGCTGCAGGAGCAGCTCTCACAGGAGAGGCAGCTGAGGAAGGACGAGGTGGACAACTTCTCACAGAAGATCTGCCAGGTGAGTAGGCAACAGCCCCTGCCCCTGGGAGACAGCTGTCYTCAACCCAAGGCACTGCCACCTCCAGCCCCAGCCCTGTGACCCACGTGGGGACCTGGGTGTCACCTGGGAGCACACACAGCATGTCCCATTTTCAAGGCTGAGCACGCTCCTCTTTGCACATGGAGCCATGCAGGGCTTYCCCCGTGGCCCTGCTGTCCCCAGCATGCACCCAGAGTGGTGCAGCTCCCCCAGATGGTGATATGGGGCTGTCACCAGGCTCAGCCCAGACCCTGGGGGGGAAGCATCACATGGCTGCCAGCAGTGCCTGTCCTGGAGCCACTCATCTCTCCCCAGCTGAAGGAGGACCACCAGAAAGCACTGCTGCGACGGGAGTTTGAGCTGCAGAGCCTCAACCTTCAGAGGCGGCTGGAGCAGAAGTTCTGGAGCCAGGAGAAGAACCTGCTGGTGCAGGAGTCACAGCAGTTCAGGCAGAGCTTCCTCCTGCTCTTCATGAAGCTCAAGTGGTTCCTCAAGCGCTGGCGCCAGGGCAAGGTGGTGCACAGTGAGGGCGAGGACTTTCTGGAGGTACAGTGGGCTGTCATGGAGGGGAGACCACACTGCTGGGTGTGTCCCTCACGCCTGTTTGTCCTGCCCAGGGCTCTCTGGGTGTCCCCCATCCCTGCCCAGGGCCTGTGGGTCCCCATATCACCCCAGCCACGGTGTCACCCCCAGGTGAACAGCATGAAGGAGCTGTACCTGCTGCTGGAAGAGGAGGAGCTAGCCCCACAGCAACAGGCAGACAACAAGATGTGTGCTGGGGACACCTGGACCCCCAACACGGTGAGCAGGTCCCCATGAGCCCAGGGGGTGGATCAGGGTAGGATCAGCCCCTGCTGTGGCTGTGTGGCATGGGCTGGTGGCTCTTCTTGGGCTGGGGATGGTCCCTTGCCCTGGTGGCTTCCCCTGTCCCTCACCTTGGCGGCAGCCTGCAGGGCTGGGATGCAGAGAGGACAGCTCCCACAGAGTCCCACCCTGTTGGGTCCCCTTGTGCTGCCTGTGCTCACCCCTGTTCTCCTGCAGCCCAACGAGTGCATCAAGACTCTGGCAGACATGAAGGTGACCCTGAAGGAGCTGTGCACGGAGCTGCGGGAGGAGCGGCGCGGTGCCAGCGAGCTGCAGCAGCAGTTCACCAAGGCCAAGGCTGCCTGGGAGATGGAGCGTGCTGAGCTCAAGTGCCACATCGCCCAGGTGGGAGCCCCGGGCACCCCCGTGGGCTGGCAGAGCCCCCCCGTGCCGGCTGGGGGGCTGGGGGCCGGCCTGTGCCCTGTGCCAAGCGCTGGGCTGGGAGCAGGGTGGCACTGTGGGAATCTTAATTAGCAGCTACTCAGGCAGGAGAGTTTCCATGGCAACGGGGCTGGCATGGAAATCTGCCTGTGGAGCAGCAGAGGATGCTCTTTATTCCTCTGTCTGGGGAGGGTGGGATGGGACAGGGGCTCAGCATCCCCCCCTGAGGACAGGCAGCTGAGAGCAGCATCAGAGCCCACCTCTCCCCCACCCTGTCACAGCACAGGATCCCTGTGGATGCTGCAGAAGGGATGCACGGCTGCAGGGAGGGCAGGAGGTGGAGGGAGAGCAGCCTGGGCACTGGGGGAAGCTCCTGCCTGTGGGATGAGTCCCACCAGTCCCTCAGCCCTGCCCTCCCAGCACTGAGAGGTTTCCACTCATTCTGTGCTGGCAGCAGCCCATGGCTGTACATCAGCTCTGCTCCCCAGCACAGGTGCCAGCACTTTCCAGGCAGGATTTCTCCTGGCAGAGCATGAGTCCCCAGTTCCCATATCTCCTCCTCAAAAGCAAGCAGAGCAGCCATGGTGGCACCATCCTAGTGGTGCTGCATCCTTGGGGGCTGCTCAGGTGATGGTGCCCCTCTCCAGGAGCCATGTCCTGCAGGCAGGAGCACAGCCAGGCAGGCAGGACATTCAGCCTGTGTCCTGCTAGGTGACCATCTGCTGGCCAGCTGGCAGGATGTGGCTGCAAGCCAGGGCTGGCCATGGCKTGGCTGTGCCATGGGCAAGCCATGTTGTGTGTGTCACGTCCTTGGGGACATGCTTATTGCCCAGCCTAGCAGCATGGGACTGGCACTGGCAAGAGGGATTCCTGCAGCCCTGACCGTTTGCTGGAGATGTCCAGCACCACACTGGAGCCCTGGGTCCCTCACAGCCACCACCGTGTCCCCACAGCTGGAGTCAAAGGCAGGCAAAGGGATCGCAGAGCGTGCGCTGCCAGACTGGAAGGTGGCACTGAAGAGGGAGCGTGAGGAGCACCAGCATCTCCTGGCCGAGTCCTACAGCGCTGTCATGGACCTCACCAAGCAGCTGCAGATCAGCGAGAAGAACTGGAACCAGGAGAAGGTGGAGCTGCTGGCTCGCTTCAAGGAGGAGCAGCAGCAGGCAGAGCAGCAAGCRAAGGACCTGCAGAACAAACTCAACCAGGTATGGTGTCCCCCATCCTGCACGTGTCCTCCARCCTCTGCTGCTTGCCCTGAGAATGTTTCATGCCTTTGCTTGCCCAGAGAGGCTCATGTTGCACTTGTTGAGTGACCAATACGTTCTCCAGTTGCAGAAAGGATCCAGTCCATGGGCTTTGAAGCACTCTGAAATGGAGAAGCACAGCAGCAACTGGAAAGAGGTGGGTAAGAGAAAGTGGAGTGCTCTCAGGATGCTCTTAGGGCCCAGGTCTGTGCTAAGGRTTAGATGGAAGGATGTGTGAACCCAAATTAACACCCCCTTAAACAGGAAATGAGGCTGCAAGGGAGAGCACCAGGAGAATGAGAGCGTGAAGGGCATGGCTGAACCCCCAAGAGCTTTTGTGGGGTTATAAAAAGCTGATTTTAAATAGATGTGGTTGCAGCAAGCCCCGTGCAGTCCTGGGACTGCTGTGCTTCAGTGTGTGGGGAAGCTGGTGGTGCTGGAGGGGAGCAGGATGCAGCCCCTGAGCTCCAGCCCATCTCTGTGCTCTGGTCCTGTGCTTGGCTGACCCTGGMGCTTTCTCCTGTGCCCCCCTAGGCTCTCAATGAGAAAATCACAGACAAGGAGACAATCTCTGAAGCAGAAGCCAAGGGAACCAACCTCAAAAGGTGAGTGGGCTGATGTCTCCATAATCCCTGGMATATAGAGAGGCCCCCTGGGCTTGACATCCCTGAGAATCATGGGGGAGAGATGCAACCCTGTTCCAGGGTAGTCCTGGAAGCAAAGGGCTCCCTGTGAGGAGCAGGTCTGGGTGCCCAAGAAGGTCCCATTGGGATGGGAACAGAGTGCCTCAGCTGTCCCCCAATCCCCTTCACTGCCCCCTTTTGATCCCCATCCTCTCTCCTCCCACAGGACCAAGTCTGTTTCCTCCATGTCAGAGTTTGAAAGCTTGCTCGACTGTTCTCCCTACCTCTCTGGAAAGACCGTGCCAGGGCTGGGTGACCATGCCCGGTGCAAAAAGTCATCCTCAACCAGCCAGATGCTGCCCAACGGGATCCGGGACAGCGCCAGCCTCCCTCCCTCCAACTGTACATATGTGAATATCGAACAACCTGCCCCCGACAGCCTGGCCAAGGAGAAGCTGGGCATCTCCTCCTGGGACTACTCACGGGCAAGCAGCTTCTCCGGGCACGACCCAGCTCAGAAACAAATCCAGAGGAGCTACACGGCCCCCGACAAGACAGGGATCCGCATCTACTACAGCCCGCCAGTGGTGCGGCGGCTGGAGGCGCCTCTGGTGCACAACAAGGAGGGCAAGATCATGATCGAGCCCGGATTCCTGTTCACCATGGCCAAGCCCAAGGAGCCGGAGGAGTCGGCCAGCGCCGAGGGCACCTACAGCCAGTGGCTGTGCAACTTCTCCAAGCAGCAGCAGGAGCTGCTGGACGGCGGCGCGGGGGAGAGCGCGGTGCCGCCGGTGCCRCGCTTCCCCCCCTCGCTGCACGACCTGGAGATCTCCGGCAACATGAGCGACGACATGAAGGAGATCACCAACTGCGTGCGCCAGGCCATCCGCTCCAGCTCGCTYGAGAGGAAGGTGAAAAGCACCTCCAGCCAGACCGTGGGGCTGGCCCACGTGGGCACACAGACCATCCAGACGGTGAGCGTGGGCCTGCAGACCGACCTGCCCCGTGCTGCTGGCATKCATGGCAAGAGCTGGTCCCCGCGCAGCTCCTCCCTCGTGTCYGTGCGCAGCAAGCAGATCTCCTCCTCCCTGGATAAGGTTCACTCCAGGATCGAGCGGCCATGCTGCTCCCCAAAATATGGCTCTCCAAAGCTCCAGAGGAGATCTTCCTCCAAGCTGGACGCCTCCAAGGACAGGAGCCTGTGGAACTTGCACCAGAGCAAGCAGAACGGCTCTGCCTGGGCCCGCTCCACCACCACCCGCGACAGCCCTGTCCTCAGCAACATCAACGATGGCCTGTCCAGCCTGTTCAGCGTGGTGGAGCACGCGGGCAGCACCGAGTCCATCTGGAAGCCGGGCTGCCCTGAGAGCAGCCGGGCCAAGCCCGAAGCACCCAAGTACGGCCTCGTGCAGGAGTTCTTCAGGAACGTCTGCGGGCGGGCGCAGAGCCCCACTGCCCCCCAGGAGAAGAAGGAGGCCACCGGGGAGGAGAGCAAGAGAGCCGAGCACCCCAGCCCCGCCACCCACCACGAAAACATCTCCCGTGTCTTGAACAAGAAGGTCCTCAAGCAGGGCAGCTGCGAGGACCCCAAGCCCTCGTCCCCTGGCCAGGGCAGTAAGGACGCAGCCCTGCGGGACCCCGACCTCATCTCGGCTCTAGCCAGCGAGGTAACGAGGCACGGAGCCCCCCGGGGTGTCCCGCCGTGGCGGGGGACAGGGTGCCTGACCCCTCTAACTCCGCTGTGCCCTGTCTATCTTTGCAGGACACGGCGTGTGACTGCAGCTCCCAGTCCCTCACCTCGTGCTTTGCCCGGCCGTCCCGCTCCGCGGTCCGCCACTCCCCCTCCAAGTGCAAACTGCACCCCGCAGACCCCGCCAGGGCGGAGGAGAAGCCGGGGGCCTCGAGTGAGTGAGGACGGGGGGCCGGGGGACGCAGCGTGCCTGCCATCCACTGTCCTGCCGGAAGAGCGCCCGCGCTGAGCCCGCGGGGCCCCTCGCGGAGGCGGCGCGGGCTCATCTGTCTCCTAAACGTCCCCTCGGCCCCGGGGACGCTTACGAAGCAGATGTGGAGCCAGAGGTAGCCCCGGGSTGCGGGGACACCCTGGCAGGGTGGCTGCATCACCTCCTGCCTGCGCAGTGACGGCACCAGGGGGTCCTGGCGGTGCCACCGCGCCGGGAGTGTCAGCGAGACCCTGCTATGCCGAGGGCTGAGAAAGGGAGAGCAGCCAGGGGAGGCCGCTGCTGTCGATAGGGAGGGCTGGGCCGCTGTAGGGAAGCGCTGGCCGAGGGGTGATGCTGCACCCACCCCGYGGATGGAGGTGCTGGCTGTGGCTGCTGCCCGCCCTGCCTGGGCTGCAGCATCCTGCCGGCATCCCGGGCCCRTTGCCCGATTGCYGYGYKGTTGCATCAGCCGCGGGCCGAGYGTGCTTCCCCGGCAGGAAGGAGGAGGGAGGCTCCCTGTGCTCACCCGGGCTGGGCTGGCTCGGGGCCCTCCTCGGCCGCCCTCCTGCTCTTGGGGTGCTGCTGAGGCCCTTGGCTGCTGGGACGGGTCCGGGTGGTCCCCGGGCTCCTCCAGCTGCAGGTTGGGATTGCTGGGTGCACAGCGTGGGGAGAGGTGGCCTGTGCCTCTGTGTGTGTGTGTGCACATCCCCTGCTCCCAAGGGGTTGTGGTGCCCCTGTCTTGCACCCACGTCCCTGCTTGGGGCCACTTGTAGTTATTTCTTCTCCAAGTGCTGAATATACATATTTCTCTTTTTTTTTTTTTCTTTTCTCTTTTTTTTTTTTTTTTTTTTTTTTTTTTTTTTCTTTTCTCTTTTTTTTTTTTTGTTTCTCCACTTCTGGCCCTGCCCAACTCCGGACAGCCTGCAATGTAAAACCAAGTGCATTTTAAAAATACTGAAATGAGCTACTTTGGAGAGGCACCAATTGGATTAAGAGATTGTGGTTTGGGAGGCCGCAGCGTAGCCCGTGGTCTGTGCCACACATCCCTCTGTCACCACCAGAAAAAGCCTTACCCGGGGAGGGAGGGGGCAGCAGCCACAGCCCCCACAGCACTGCAGAGCTCCTGGGGCTGGGGGACTGCAACCCAGTCCCACACAGAACAGCCTTGGTGTCCCTGTGCAGCTCCAGGAGAGAACAGAGATTGCTGAGGCAGCTGCCTGACCTATTTTCCAGCCTTCTGCCAGGGGCCAGGCAGGGATTCACCCAGATGGAGCTGCCTGCAGGTGCCTGGGGCTCAACGCATTGCTCTGGGGCTGTGTGCCTTGTTCTGGGGRCTTTGTGCAGGGCTCCAAGGGCTCTGCATTGCCCCGGGGGCTCCATCCACCGCTCTGAGGGCTCTGCATTGCTCTGGGGCTTTCTGCAGTGCTCCAGGGGCTCCGTACGCTGTTCCACGGGCTCTGTGCATCGCTCTGGAGCTCTGTACATCACTCCAAGGGCTCTGTGCATCGCTCTGGAGCTCTGTACACCGCTCCCAGGGCCTCCGCACATTGTCATCTCGCAGTTTCTTTAAAGAACTGCCGGTGCTGCCGAGGCTGCTGCCCTCTCCTGCCYGCAGCAGCTGCTGCATCACTGCCACGTCGCAGCCTCCGTCAGCATCTCCGCGACAGCCGCTCACTGCCGGTGTCCCCGGACACACCAGCATCAGCCAGGGCCCAGCAGGCCCACTACCCATGGCCTTTTGCTCCTGCAGCACCCAGCCAGCCCCCGGGGCACCCTCATCACCCAGCTGGGTGCTGCCCACCCTCACCAGCAGCCAGGGCTGGGCTGTGTCCCTGCCTGGCACGGAGGAGTTGGGTCCAGCACTGCCACGGGCAATCTCCTGCTGTACATAGATATTTTCGGGGTGGTTTTTAGCATTTTCATGGATAATTGGGGTTTTGGTTTGGTTTGGTTTTTTTTAAAAAGACTCTCTACTTTTTGGAATGTGGTTTCTCATTTTTAAAACTGCCTTTTAATTATTTGTAATATGGTCAGTTCTGTCTTACTCTGTAAATAGCGGTGCTGGGCATTTCCCAGGGGGGCCGAGATKAAGCCGGCAAGGAATTTGTGGGGAATATTTGCTTAAGGTGTGGAGGTGGCTGATTCTACTCCAGCCCCTCCATGGGTTCTGCCCCTGTCCACATGCCAGTGCCCAGCCTGGGGTGAAACCTGAGGTCTTTTGGGTAAAGCCGTTGGCCCCTGCCCTGTCCTCCTGCTTCCTCTCACCAGCCCATGCCAAGGTCGCATGAAGGGCACCTCCTGCCCCGATGACAGGCTCTCTGCCCACCCCATCCTGCACCCCTGTGTCATGCCTGCTTGTTGTGTGATGAATAAAGGCCCTGCAACTCCTCACCCCCACCCTTGGTGCTGCCTTCCCGTGCTGTGGTGGGGGGGCCGTGCTGCCTGTCCTGTCTGGGGCAGTGCTGCTGCAGAGGGAGGTGTGGGGTACGTGATCCTGTGCCTCTGTTCCTGCCATCCTGCCTGCTGCCCAGCCCACACATGGTGTCCCATGCTCTCCTCACCCACCTGTCTGTCCCTGACACCATCCCCATGTGCTGACCCCAGCTGTGCCACGCCAGCAGGGCTCTTTGTCAGCTCCTGTGGGTCCTCACTGCCAGCACTGTCACCAGGCTGCCCTCAGCTCTGCATTGTCCCTGTGATGCTGGTGTTTGTCACAGCTGCCATGTGCCATGCCAGCCTGCCCAGCGGCTCACCCCAGTCTGCACACACACCCACATCCCCCTTCCCCCCTGCCCATGGCTCCCTGCCCTTGTGCCCCTTGGTTGGACTCAATGATCCCAGAGCTTGTTTCCAACCTTAATGATTCTGTGATTCCCTGACCACCTGCTGGTCCCAGCCTCCCCTCAGGTTCACTCCATTCAACTGTCCCACCCTGAGCTCCTCCRTCACCCACCAAAACCCACCCTCCTTCTTTGGCTCTTCCATCATCCTTCATGTCCCATCCCTTTCATCCCTCGTCTTTGATCTGCCATTTTCCATCCCTCTTTATTGTGTTMTTTCATCAACCCTAACCCAATCCAGCCCTCCTTTCTCCTTCCTGTGCTACTCCATCCCATTCCTCCTTCCCTTGTTCCCACCATACCCCATCTCTCCTGTGTATCTTCTTTTATGTCCCAACCCTTCTTCCACTGCTTCTCTGTTGTTCACCCATCCCTCCTTCCTTGCAGTCATCTACTGTCCCCTCCTTCCCTGCCACCGTCCTCCATCACCCACCAGGTTCCGTCCTTTTCTGTGCTCATCCATCAGCCACCATGTCCTATCCCTTCTTCCTGTCCTGTCCTTTCTTGTTCTCCACTGTCACTCACCACCTCCAATCCCTCCCTGTTCTCCCCACTCCCTTCACATCRCATCCCTCCTTCCACATTCCTTCCAGTGTGCTGTCATCAGCTGTGTCCCATCCCTCCCTGCCRTCCTGTGCTCCTCCATTACCCACCATGTCCCTTCCCACCCTCTTGTGCTCCTGCATCCTACACTGCATCCTATCCCTCCTTGTTCTCCTCCATCACCCACCACCTCCCATCCCTCCTTYCTGTGCTCCTCCACTGCCCTACATATCCCACCTCCAGTCCTCCTGCCATACTTTSATCCCATGCCTGTAACCTGCTCCCTCATTCACCACATTCTGTTCCTTACCTTCATTCACCACCACCTTCTCATGTTTTTTCCTTCTTCACCTTCACCCTGCCCCATCCATCCTTGCCTTGCTTTGCCTCCAGCTTTTCCTTTCATATTCATGTCAACGTCTCACTGTCTTCTTCAGCTCCCCCACTACTGTCCTCTACCTCTTACCATCAGTTTATCCCTGCTTATTTTCCATTAGTTCCACCTTCACCCCCACATTCCCCACTCCTCATCTTSTCCACATTTCTTCATCCTCTTCTCTCTTCCTATCTCCTCTCTCAATGTCCTTCACTTCCCCACCCTCACCTCCCTTTCACCAGCCTTTCAAATGCTGATGTCACCCAATTTTACCTTCTCCACCTCCACATTTCCAATCCCTTCTTTGTGCTTGTCCATTTCCCATTTCCTCATTGATCTTCCTCCACTGTCCTCCAGTCTTTGTCTTCTTCTGTCCCCTTAGTGTCTCTCGTTCCTCCTGTCATCCATGTCCATCTCCCAGTGTTTCCTCATCCCTCCTTTTCTTCTCCATCTCCCCTCCATCTTTTCCTTCACCACCTGCCATCTAATATCTCCTTGTTTTCCTCTTTGATTTTGTCCACCTTCTTCATCCTCCACTTCCCACTGTCCTCCATCCTTCCCCATGCCCTACACCACCCACTATTTGCCTGTCCTTCCTCCCYTCCACTTCTTACCATCTGCCCGGCCTCCTCATCCTCCCCAACCTCACTCTTCATATTCATTGTCCTTTCCACCATCTTCCATCTCCTTCACCCTCCATCTCATACTTCTTCCTCCACCTCAGTTCTTCCTGTGACCCTTCACTTCCCAGTGTTCCCCATASTTTGTCCTGCAGTTTCACTCTTCTCTGTCCCTCTCACACTCAACCTCTGGCTATCTCACCRTCCTGTGTCATTTGCCTCCCACAGTGTCCCTGTTTCTCCTTATGTTCCTCCACTTCTCCCCACCTTCATATCCCTCTTTATCCTCTAAGTGTCCCACCAACCTCACAGATTTCCCTCTCCACCTCTCCCTGACCTCCAGCCATCCTTCCTTACCTCACAGCTCCCTCTCTAACTGGCCTTACATTGTCCTTCATCTCCTACCTGTGTCCTGACTTCCAGTCTYCTCCCAGCCTGACCTCTCCCATTCCTCCCTGCACTCTTTTACTCCCAGCACATCTGACTCCAGCTACAATTTTCTGCTTCTCTCCCCACTTCTCCTGCTTTTTATCCCATCCCTTACCAACCCAGGAAAGYCACTACCAGCTCAGCAGCCCCTGATGCACACAGGAAGGGCCCTTCCTGACATCAGAAAACACTTCTCCCTAGGACTAGTGCAGCTGGAACTGGTCTTGGGGGAAAAGGGGATGACCTCTGCCCTTGGAAGGTTTCAGTAACCAGATAAAGGTTTCAGCCAGATAAAGTCACCAATGTCCCAATCTAACATTAGCAATAACTGATGTGGAACATGCAGCTTRACTAGATTCCCCTAGGATCCCTTCCAGCAGTGAAGGATTAAGAGGGGKGAGAAAGGCCAGGAATTGCTTTGAATACATTGCTTGGGATGCTGTAGGACATGAAGAACTATCCCTGCCASTTGCAGCTGCTCCATGGTGCTCAAGCAGACTCACCACACACACTGCTCCAGCAGGACCATCCCATGCTCCACAAGGACCATCCCACCATGCTCAAGCAGGACCATGCCATGCTGCCTGAGCAGGACCATTCCATGCTGTTCCAGCAGGACCATCTCATGCTGATTGAGCAGGASCATCCCACCCTGCTTGATCAGCAGCACCCCAAACTGCTCAAGCAGGACTTCTCTARGCTGCTTTGGCAGGATCATCCAATGTAGCTGGAGCAGAACCTTCCCATGTTGCTCAAGCAGGACCACCCCATGTCACTTGAGCAGGACCACTCCAGGCTGTTCAAGCAGGACTAATCCCAGGCTGCTTGAGTACTGTGGACCAACCCAAAGAGGCTTCCTGAAAAAGCTGCCAGCTCCCAGGCCAGTTAGTGATCCCTGAGACGTCCCCTCAGACCCAAGAGCCAGGGATCTTTCATCATCCTTGTTTTCTGCCCCTTGGGCTGGGCCCTGCAGGGCCATCCCCTTCCAACAGCCTTACAGCTGCAGTAGGGCATCAGGCTGCTGGCAGTGCTGCCAAGGGGAGGAAAGGTCTCCTCTCCATGCCAAGGGAGCTCCAAATCCTGCAGGACTACACGCAGGACCTTTTCAGAGCATCCCATGTCACTCACGCACAAGGGCCAGCCAGCCTCGCTTCCCTGAATGCCTTGCCATGCTGGAGGCTCYCAGCCATCCCATGGAGGGGAGGATGCCCTTTCCTAGGGGATGTCCCACTGCAGGGACACAGCACCCAGTGTCTTTATAGGGTGGGTGTGACRTTTGTAAAGCATTCCTGCCCATATGCCTTCCTGGCTGGGAAATCTGGGGGAGGGTGGAGGGAATTTGCTACCTGTGTTAGGAACTAGCTGAACTTAATGTGTCTCCCCAAGCTGGATTTCTTATTCCAAATGTTCAAACTGTTGTATATTGTACTGGGATTTTTACATTGAATTATTGTAGAAAACAAAAATTTAAACCAAGTCTGTTAAAAAATAAACATTAAAAAACTCYATGAAAAAATAAATGTGAGCTCGTCTCTAAGTCCTCTCCTTACAAACGTGCCAGAGCAGGGATGTGTCTCCAGCAGTGAATTTCCAGCGTGAGACCACACCACCCTCTGGTGTCAGCACCGACCTCAGCTCCGTGCTGGCCCTGCTCCAGCCGTGTCCCTTTGCTCCGTGTCCCTTTGCTCCCAGCTCTGCCTGGCTCCCGGCACACCTTGAATCCTGCTCAGTCAAAGCAGATCCCATCCTGCTCCCAGCACGTGGCKTGCCAGAAGGAAGCAAAGCAAGAGCAGAGCTTCTTTGTTGGGTGCTGGCATCACCCTCCCAGCCCCACTGGTGCTGATTCCCAATCTGCCAGAGTGTGGGATGTGCTCCTGTGTCCACACAGCCTTACCCTGGGCATCACCAGAGCTCCAGCTATCCCTCCCTGCTCAATRTAACAGGGACAAAAGAAGGCAGCCACGTTTATGGCAGTGAAAGGACAGGCTCTGAAGCCTGGGGACAGCTCACACAGGGAAGCTGTTTGTTAAACCCCAGTCTCCTTGCTGTGCTGCTGATGAAGGCACTGCCTCAGGAGAGGCAGTTTCCCTTCCTCTGCAGCCCAGGCTTCCAACAAATCTCTTACCGACCAGGCCCCCTCTCCCAGAATGAAAATAGCACCAGCTGGCAGAGCCCAAGTAAACAAATGAGCCACTGTGAGAGGAGAGAGCATCTTTATAAGTTAATTGGCCCCATCTAAGAGTCAGACAGACATTTTCCTGTGGATAGATCGCTCAAGAAGCTCAGGCAAACAGCACTAACATGTCTCCTGGGCTTGATTTATAAGCCTGATTGCATTACTAGCTCATCTCCATATAGAATGATTATGAATATATTGTCTGTGCTCTGCAGAGGGCTAAATTAGCAGGCTCTGATATTCATCAGCTACTCCTTGAAGCTTAAAACCGACCGAAATTCAGAACTCTCTTTCCCAGTGACAGCAGGGGTAGAAAGGAAAGAGCTCAGGGTTGATCCTTGTTTTCAGCACAACCTGGGCTGTTTTAACACCCTGATTAAGGGGTGGCTGCACGGAGGGAGCAGCCTGAGCCAAAGGGCTGTGGAGCAGGGAAGTGCTGGAACCCAGAGCCAAGTGCATTGGTATTGAGCAGTTACATTTACAAACAAAGGAGCTGATAACTCCCAGCAGGACTGAAGGGCTCTTATCACGGTGCTGATTAAAATTTCCTCTGCAGCCAGTGACGAGGGGGAGTGTCCTCAGTGGGGAGACAGAACAACCCGGTGTTTAACCCTGCTGCTGCTGAGTGCTGATTCATCCAGCACAAGTGAAGGGCTGCACAGCCTGGCTGTGTGCTGAAAATTAGCCCAGAAAGCTCCAGCAGGAAGATCCACAGCCTGGTCACATCCTCTCACTCCATCTTCTGTGCCTCCCACTCCATCTCACCCCTGCTCTGCAGGTCCCAGKAGTTTTTGCTGGTGTCACTTGTGATTCCTTCCAGATCCTTTGGTCTTTTGTTCTGCCCCTCAGTTCTCTGCCCTTGCTTGTGGTTAAAGAAATCTTTCCCTTCCCACTTCAGGATATTCTGATAAAGGYTCCCAGTGCCTCTGGCACAGCCATGCAAGGCACAAACTTATTTTGCTGTGATACGTTCACCAAGAGTAAGATACATGATAAAAAGATGCCTTCTCTGATTAGCATCACTGACAGGTGCTACACCAAGCTGCTCAATCTGCCTCGCCAGGCCCTGGTCCAGGCTGCCCTGCCCAGGAGATGGTCTGGGAGGAGTGGGCAGGCAGTGGGAGAGGAGGTGCCTTGCTGCCCTCCTCCAGACATGCCCATGAGGCTCAGCCATCATGCTGGTGCTTGGTGTAGCTCAGACTCCTCCGTGCCTTCCTGGGTTCCTTCCTCCACTGCTGTGGGTTGCATCTTTCCTGCCTGATCCTCTCAGTGATTTGCATGAATGGGGATGTGATTCCCACATTTATTGGCAACAAGGCCAGCAGGCAATGCCCTGTGACCCCACTTGGACCCCAGGTAAGTCACCTGCCCACCTGGAGCAGTACTTTGCCCAAATTAGCCCAAGTTTCCCATGTGAGGCTGCCTCCTGCTCGCCCCACCAGGATCAGGAGGTCTGAGGTGTACAAACCAGTTCACACTTTTCAGTTTCTTTCCCCCACCCCAGCATCTCCAGGACTGAGATCTTTCATGTCAGGGAAGATGCAGTGAAGGGTCCCACCACRGCTGCTGAGCTGCTGTGGGTGCTGCACTAGAGGCTGTTTCCCCAAGTTTCCAGAGTATCCAAAGCAGAGTTTGAGCAAGATACCACATATCCTGGCCAGTATATTTTTTTTTTGACCCTCTGAGTCTCTTCAAGAGATCTTAATATACATTGACATATACACTTCAAGTAAYTTCAATAACATATACACTTTAAGTACTTTTATTCCTTGACAGGAAGAGGCAATAAAGGGTCTAAAATGCAGCTGATTTTCCAGGACTGCCTGGTGGGTTAGGAGAGCTGGGAGCCAAACTGAGAGCAAAYATTGCAGCATCCAGCTCCAGCACACACCAGCTCCCAGGGCAGGAGCCCAGCTGGATGCAAACTGCCCTGGGATGCAAACTGGGGTGGAGGAACTGGAGCAGCAAAGCAAGGTCACACAGCAGGAGCCCCTTTCCTGGATCCTGTAAAATCACCAAGGGAAGGCTGGGCATACCCACAAARTGTCCAAGGCCAAGTTCTATGGGGCCTGGAACAACCTGGCCTAAAGGAAGGTGTCCCTGCCCATGGCAGGGGTTGGAATGAGATGAGTTTTAAGTTCCCTTCCAACTCAAAGCATTCCATGATTCTGTGGTTTTCCAGCTGTGAGAMACTGAGATGAAAATGTGAGGAGGGCTGTGTTTGTGCCATGGGGGTCTGACTGATGGTACCACCTCTGTGGTTCACAACCCTGTATGCAGCTGCTTGGAGATTTGCTGAACATGAGGGAGCTGGGGAGAACAGTAGGAGGTTATTTGGAATTTTCTGCTTTACAGGTGCTTTCTGAGAGGAGATGCACCCTCTCCCCATCAGGCAGCTTCCTGGGCCACAGATGTGGCCAGCTGCAGCACAAGAACAAAATTTCCTGGCTGCAGCAGCCCAAGCTGGACAATGTTGGATGAAGGACAGCTGTGGGGCTGTCCCAGCCTCATGGCTCACAATGTCCTACACACCCAGGCAGCAGTTGCTGGACAGAAATCATGCTGTCACTGAGGCTSGTGGGGGATTTCAGCTGGCCAAAGCACTGAAAGCAAAAGGCCAATGAGAGGGGAAGCAGAGGGCACCTCCCAGATCTGCAAACCACCTCTTCACTGGTTCTGGGACACTGTCCTGTGACAAAGAGAGTAACAAAGCCCTCTCCCAGCAGTGGGGTGAGTGACAGCCCCCTTCCTGGCACTTAGGGGGACAGAGGGTTTGTTAGAGAGCTGCTGGTAAATGCAAAATCCCGGGGACACAGGCTGCTGGAACTGAAGGCTGGCAACTCATAACAGAAAATTATCAGCTTGAGGTGGCTTGTGAAGGACATTAGAGGTGCAGGGTTTGTCCCACTTCTCAGGAGAGGATCAGAGTGGTTTCCAGCTGGGGTTAAATGAGGTGCCAAGTGTATCCAGAAATTCATGGAGCTGTTCCCAGACCATCGATCCAAGGGGAGTGCTGGAGTGTAATTCCCATAACTCCTGAGGAGCTTCAAAAATACCCCTGTCCAAAGGCCCAGGCTGCAGAGCCAAAATGACTTTTTCTTAATAAAAACTCCACCTTTTGTAATTGGGAACTTGGAGGTAATGATACTGCTGGCTGGTCAAGGGAAATTTCTTGCAAGATTTGGCTGTATCCTTACTGGTTTACCCACAGAGAAGGCCTGGGCTCAGAAACTGCTGATCCCAGGCTGAAAGTCCAAAAAGGAACGGGCTAAAACTGGACATTGGAATTGTGTTGGAGACTTCACCTTCATCCATGTCATAGAGATTGAGAACCTGCACACTGATCTTCCTGTGATTTTTAAAAAATTTTAAATTTTTTTTGTTAAATAAAATAAATAAATAAAAAATTTATATATATATATATATTCTATATTTTTATTATAAGTTAATATAATATATAAAATTATATTATGTATAATATATATTATACATAATATATAAACATATATTTATTTTTATTTATATTATATATAATATATAAAATATATATTATATAATATAGAATATACAAATATATTTTTACATAATATATGATATAGAGTATATAAATATCTATTATATACTTATATATTTATATAATAAATAATATATATGTTATATATATATATATATATAATAAAATGAATAATATAAGGCCACACTCTAGCTTTCCAGGACAGGAATTTTATATTCCATGGTTGAGGAAGCTTTGTTGCATGGGCTACAGCATGGTGTGAAGGTGACTGACAGATTTGGGATGTAAATCCTGCTGAGCTCATGTTGGAGGTGTGTAGAGAGTATCTCTGGAGTGATACTGCCCACAGGACACAGTCCACGGAGGGAGGTATCACCTGAACTACTCCTGGGTTTCACCTCGGAGTAAACCAGCTGTGTCCTTCCACATGGGGTCACAGAAGAACCTTTACCCTGAAGCCATGTGGGCAGGCAGCAAACTGACACCAGAGCAGGGAGCTGCAGCTCAGCTGTGCCCTTCAAAACTAGGGAACATCCTTAATGAAAAATACACACCAGTGCTGCTGCTTTTGTGTGCAGAACTGTTTCTGGCCTCTTTGCTGATGAGAACATTGCTTGGAGTGGCAGACAATGCTCACCCATTCCTTATCGTAGGACTCACACTYGTCCATCTCACCTTCCTCCAYGAAACAGGCTCAAACAATCCACTAGGCATCCCCTCAGACTGCGACAAAATTCCCTTCCACCCATACTACACCATCAAAGACATCCTAGGATTCGTACTAATGCTCTCCCTACTMGTCTCACTAGCCCTGTTCGCTCCCAACCTCCTAGGAGACCCAGAAAATTTTATGCCAGCCAACCCACTAGTCAYCCCTCCCCACATTAAACCAGAATGATACTTCCTATTTGCCTACGCCATCCTCCGATCCACCCCAAATAAACTAGGAGGTGTACTAGCCCTAGCTGCCTCTATCCTAGTCCTATTCCTCATACCATTACTCCACACATCAAAACTACAATCAATAACCTTCTGCCCTCTGTCCCAAATCCTATTCTGGGCCCTAGTCGCTAACATCCTCATTCTGACCTGAGTAGGCAGCCAACCAGTAGAAGACCCATTCATTATTATTGGACAGCTAGCCTCATTCACATACTTTGCAATCATTCTAGTTTTATTCCCCCTCGYGGCCGCCCTGGAAAATAAACCACTCAAACTCTAGTTAACTCTAATAGTTTATAAAAACATTGGTCTTGTAAACCAAAGATTGAAGACTAAACCCCTTCGTAGAGTTACCCCACCCCTACTTCAGGAAGAAGGGACTCAAACCCTCCTCTCCAACTCCCAAAGCTGGAATTTTCAACTAGACTACTTCCTGACCCTCCCACTAAACAGCCCGAATCGCCCCCCCGAGACAACCCCTGCACAAGTTCCAACACCACAAACAAAGTCAATAACAACCCCCACCCCCCAAGAAAAAGCAACCCCGCCCCCTCTGAGTATAATACAGCCACCCTACTAAAATCCGACCGGACCGACAACAAACCCCCACTATTAACCGTCCCTTCATCTGCCAAAAACCCTAGCACACCGCCCATAACAAACCCCACCACCACAACCAGCCCCATCCCAAAGCCATAACCAACAACGCCCCCAACTACCCCAAAGCTTCCAGATAAGGATCCGCCGCCAGCGACACCGAATAAACAAACACTACCAGCATCCCCCCTAAATAAACCATAACAAGCACCAAAGAAACAAAAGAAACCCCTAAACTTACCAACCAACCACACCCTGCAACCGCCGCCACAACTAACCCTAACACCCCATAATAAGGAGAGGGATTAGACGCAACCGCCAACCCTCCTAAAACGAAACAAAGCCCTAAAAACAAAACAAATTCTATCATAAGTTCCCACTCGGCCTTTCTCCGAGATCTACGGCCTGAAAAGCTGTCGTTACGGCCTCTTTGCTGATGAGAACATTGCTTGGAGTGGCAGACAATGCTCACCAGTCCACAGGTTTGTGTCTTCTCCAGTCTAGAGCAGGGCAACATTCCCCAGGGAGTGCACAAAAGCACTTGGCAAAACCCAAGGATACCAGAGTAGGCTGTACCTGCTCACTGACACTGTGCCAGCTTTAAGTTTATGCACTTTAATCTTTTGAGTGCTCCTTGGCCCKGGCCCAAACCAGCAAGAAATTCCCAGGGCAGGTGGCTGCCTGGGCACGGCAGTGCTTTGCTCCAAGGGGTGAGTTCCCCAGTGAAAAAAAGGAATTTGAGGTTTTGGCAGCCTTCYTAAGAAATGTCTTCTGGGCAGGCAGTGTCATAGGGGCAGGCAATGCTGTTGGGGCAGTTGGGCTCAATGCAGGGGATATCAAGGATTGGGATGACAGGGGGTTTGCTGCAGGAGGTACAACCACAGGCAACTCCTGCTCTGAGACCAGACTCTGGGAATCACGTTGGTCCTTGGGAGACCCCAGCTCCAGCCTCCTGCTCCAACAGGCATGGCTACTCAGGGGCTTATCTTGAATTTTGTCTGTGTCTAAAGACTGTGACCMTGCTCCTACTTTGGGYTCCTGYTCCAGCATTTGTCTWCCTTCTTGGTGAAAAACAGTRGSGAAAAAAAGCTTAATTTCTCACTASCTCAGGAGATCTGTACAAAGTTTTTGYAGGAGGAAGGTGCTCAGTGAACTGCCACAGCTTACTGTGCACACACAGCTCGGTGGAGAAGTGGAGGGCCATGGATCCACAGAAAAGTTGTTTTCTGCATGGGGACAAGGCACAGAGTGTGGCCATACCCACTGGCCTGCGTTGGGGCTGGTGAAAGAGGATCTCATGGATCTCTGTCCCYCTGTCTGGCAAAGTGGCAGGGACTGGCACAGAGGGGACACAAATCCTGCTGGCAAGGGAGAGGTGGCTGATGGGCAGGGCTGGCAAATGGGGACACTGCTGGCGGGGGAGACAGGGCTGATGGTGCAGGACAGGGGGCTGTGGGCTGACAGGGGACACCACTGAGAGCAGGACATGGCT
>JACDOX010000226.1:796196-824711 GCA_014549065.1 Cardinalis cardinalis | reverse complement strand
TGGCTGACAGGGGGTCACTGCTGACAGGGGTCACCACAGATCGAGGGGACATGGCTGGCACAGGGACACCACTGACAGGGGACACCACTGACAGCAGGACATGGCTGTCAGGGACACCGCTGACAGGGAACACTGCTGACAGGGGTCACCGCAGATCATGGGGACATGACCGGCACAGGGACACCACTGACAGACAGGGGACACTGCTGACAGTGGTCACCGCTGGTCGTGGGGACATGGCCGACAGGGGGACACCACTGACAGTAGGGCCACGACTGACAGTRGAGCACCGCCGGAGAGGGACACACTGGTGACAGGGGGGACACAATGGGYAGGGTACACAGCTGCAGGGTGACTTGGCTGACAGGGGGTCACCACTGACACAGGGGACACCGCTAACACAGGGGACACGGCTGACAGGGCGCCACCACTGAGACGGGACAGCACTGAAACAAGGACACGGCTGACAGGGGGACACCGCTGACAGAAAGGACAACGCAAACAAGGGGACACCACTGACACAGGGACATTGCTGGGAGCGTGACACCACTGACAGCGGGACACCAGAGACACGGCGCCACCAGCACAGGCTCTGGAACATGGCCGCCGCCCCGCTCCGCCGTGAGGGCGGGCCGTGCCCGCCGTGCCCGCCCCCGGCTCGGCGCGGCGGCGGAGCGGGGCTGGSCGGCCCCCGCCCGCGCACAGCCCCGGTGCCTCGCCATGGTGCTGCCGGGGGAGCAGGCCCGGCTCTACCCGCCGCGGCCCGAGCTGCTGCCCGCGGCCCACGTCCCCTCGCTGCCCCACTATCAGCGCCTGTACCAGCGCTCCGTGGAGGAGCCGCACGGTGAGCGGGGCCGGCGCGGCGGGGCGGCGGCTGCCCGGGCCCTCCTGGGGCTGTGGGGAGCGCGGGGAGCCCTCCGCCAACTCCCGCCTGTGGGGTGCTCGGGGGTGCCCCTCGTGTCCCCACAGATGTTACCTGCCTCATCCCCTTTCCCTCATCCCTGTTTCCCGCTCACGGGCTCCGGTGCCCGTTGCCTTTGCAGAATTCTGGGGGGACATCGCTAAAGAGTTCTACTGGAAGCGTCAGCACACGGGACCCTTCCTCAAGTACAACTTCGATGTGACCAAGGGGAAGATCTTCATCGAGTGGATGAAAGGAGCGACCACCAACATCTGCTACAACCTCCTGGACAGAAATGTCAATGAGAAGAAGCTTGGGGACAAAGTTGCTTTTTACTGGTAAGTTTCTGTTTTTGTTGTGGTGGAGGGGATGTGTGAGTATCACCCTGAAGTGTACAAACAGTGTCAGTTTCTACTGGAGTGAATGAAAACGTAAAAGCTGAGAGGGGCTAATCCTTAGATGGGTTCAGCACGTGTTTGCTTGCAGTGTCCTTGGGAAGAGCAGTGCCGGGAAGCTTCTCTGCCCTTCCCGAGAAGCTTCTCTGCCCTTCCTGGGATGCGCGGAGGTGCCCGGCATGGCAGTGGGGAGCGCCTGACTCCCAGCTCTGCCTCCGCAGCTGCACCTGCTGAGAGCTCCGAGCGGTCAGGCTGGAGCGAGGCAGGTGCCACAACTGCCTGGGGAAGGAGGTGGATGTGGATAGAGCAGCAGCCAACATCCGACGGCTAAAAGCTAATGAGCCCCATTATCTGCCGTGTTTATGTTTTGTGGGCTGGCGAGTTTCCACTCCCGTGGCAGAAAGGTTCTCCTAATACCTGAGTTTATATATGGATTCCTTGCACTTGAATGTGAGGTGCTTTCAGACAAACTGGCTTCTCTACCTTTGGGAAGAAAAGTTACTTCCAGCTTTATCTGAAGTATGTTTCTGGTTTTTTTACCAGAGTAGTTACTAGTGTTAAAATCCATGTAAAACTTACTTTTSATGTTGATGCAAAGTAGGTTTCGCTCGTGATGTCCAAGCTCCAGAAGTAATGCACTCCTGCTGAACTAGCTCAGCTGGCAGCTGTATCCTCAGACAGAGCTGTGCCTGGCTCTCCTGTGCATTTTGCTGTTTCCCTTGAGCTTGTATTCATGTAACCTGGCTATGACTGTATGTGACAGGGCAGAAGCACAATTAGATGTACCCCATGGTAGGCATGCAGTAACTCGTTGGGATATGGTGAGTCCCTTGAGCACAGCAGAGCAGATGGAGAAGTCTCACTGTCATTGCAATAAAAATATCAGATAGTCTAAGTGATTTATTGTGCAGCTGAAGGTCCCCCTGAATCACCTGGTGTAAAGTTGACTGGGGAGCCCCCCTGCTGCTGAAAGGAGCATGGTTATACCAGTGTGGCTCTGGCTGTGGCTGTACAATTGGCTTCCTAGAGTTTCTGCAGTTTTTATCCATAGCCCTTTTTGCTTCAGGGAAAGAATTACACACACTACGTAGTAGTTAATCATATTGATAAGGCACAGGTGAAATGCTAGAAAGTATTTACTTCCCTGCTAGTTAAATAGATTCTGTAGCTGATTCAGATGTAAAATGATTGCAGCTTCTGAATGGAAACTCCTTTTTAAACTCCTGCAGGTAAAGATGTAAAGCAAACAAAGCCATTTGGCAGCCAGTGCTGGCCCTGTGCTGGGGTTTGTTGAGGGACTGGGTTCTTCATGCACGTAAATCTTTGTGTGACAGTGAGGCAGCTACTCACAGTTTTAATTTGGGCTTGGTGAACATTTTTTCTTGTTGGTTATTCTGGCAGCCTTTGTGGGGGTAYTTGTGATGCTGAGAAAAGCTTGGGGTGGATATGAAAATGGTGGGTGGCTGTCAGTCATGGTGCTCACAGTGCTAAAAAATAAAATCTCTTCCTCCTGAGCAGAGAGTTTCCCCTGGCTGTTTTGGGACAAACTCTCCTAGTATGGCTCTGTCACAGGTGACCAGGCACTGTASTGTGGAGCCATCAGCTAGGAGTGCTGGTAGGAGCAATGGAAGAGGCACACTGTGAGAGACCWGTGGCACTGAGGACTGGGGAAAGCAGGGCTGAGTGTTGCAACTCATAAAATTACTCTTCTCTGGGCACGTGGTTTTCTTCGAAACAAAACAATAATTAATTTCTCTCATCTTGTCCTCTCACATTTTGTGTTGTAACACTCTGGAATGAGACTTAAGACTTATCATATTGTAGGAAAGGTCAAAAAAAAAATTAAAGCCTCTGAAAGGTGAAGAGTTTTTTTTATTTTTAAACACCTGAGCCACCAGATTGCATCTAAGAAAGTCTGTGGCCTGCTAGATGGGAAAGGTGTTGAACTTATACCAAGGTTTGGTTGACTGCCCAGCTCTGAGAGCTCTGAAAAGATACAGGGCTATGGTTTTGCTTTCAGAGAGGAGGAGATTAGGGAAAAGTTGAATTATGTTTGGAGGTATTGCTGAATGTCTCTGAGAAGCAACATGTCTTACAAAACTCAGAACTGCTGCCTGTGGCTGTCTCCAGTCCTGCTTAGATGGGAAGGAGCGAGCAGCTCATCTGGGTTGGTTAGGGCCAAGCTGCACTAAAGGTTCCTGCAAGACCAGCAGTCCAGGACTGCCCAAATTGGCTCCACTCAGAGGGTCTGATCCCAAGGCACATGGAATTGCGTTTTCAGCACAAAGAGCAGCACATGGGATTGCCTAATGCTGCAGAACTTGTACATAGGTGGTGTTTGCTGTCATGGTGTCGTCCTCATGGTGCTGTTAGGACTGTGTAGTTCCAAGTGGCCATCCTGAGGTGGTAGGAAACATGGATTTTTCCCTGATTTCTCCTTCACTAGGATAGCTCAGGCTGTTTGTGAACGTTACAAATATTTCTGGTTTCCCTGCTTCTGATTCCTCTTTCTCTGCTTAATATTGCTGATGTGGCCTAAAAAAAGGAACAGAAGCTCCAGGAAATGCTTCTGATAAAGTGCTGCGCTTAAAAGTGAAATGTCTTTCAAAATGGTGTGTTAAGGCTGAGGTCAGTAGCAGTGGTTGCTGTGTAAGTGGGTACCTGTGGTGGGCTTTGCAGGGGAGACAGACTGGACCAGTTACTGGGACATTAAGGGGACTTCCAGCAGGGCTGAAGGACTTTGTGAGGGGTGGTTAATTAGGGCAGGAGCACAGTATTCCTTCACCCTGCTGTAGACATGCCTAAGTCACTTGGACAGCCCTTAGTTCTGTGCTGAAGTGTCTGTTAATAATCTCATATAAACTTCAGCCTGGGCAGCCTGTAGAGGTAAAAATATGACCATGAGGGAATTGAAAAAAAAAACCACCACCTATTGCAAAACTCTCTAATTAGACCCTGGGGTGTGAAAGTATTTGGATGAAGCCTGTTTTATGTGTAACCTGTGCTTCTGTTTCTCAAACCAGTTATCCCAGCTGCAGTGCTGGTAGTGCCTGGTGGGACCAGGGGCAGAGGCAGGAGGTAGAGCTTGGTTTTTAGAGTCACTCTAGCCAAGGAGATGGGGCTTGGCCAGTGCTYCTGGCTTCTGCCATCTCTGAGAGAGTATATTCACCTTCTGCTTTTATTTATATTGGTATRTGGCATTACACATCTAGAAAGGAGCAATAAAGATAGTAAAGGCTGCCAGAGCTCATTGGAACTTTGTTTAACAAAATAATAAGTGCCTATGGTTCCTCTTCTGGGCCTAGAACAAACAGGACATGCAAATATGAAAGGAGGTGTGGTTTGTTTGGTTTGGGTTTCTTTATATGATTTGACTTTAAAATGTAATCATAGATTTAGGGCCTTGTAGCCTTGAGGTTTCTTCCAATAAAACTTTCTATAAGAAAAAACCAAATAACTATGAGAGTGTGTTTAAAAAAATAAATAAAAKATACAAACCAGCCTCACACATCTGTCATATGCACGGATGCTGTGGCAGAGGATGCTGGCTGTTAACATCCAGCCTTTCCAAGGGCTTCTGCATGATGCAGTTRGCTCTGCTGCTGCCACTGGCTCCAGGATTTTGGATCATCCTGTGTCAAACTGACCATTCAATTCTTTAGCAACTTCCTGGATGACTTGTTACCCTTCCAGTGATGCAGCCTCTTTCAATGGGAGCATATCCCTAAATCACAGTTTGTTTAAAGAACAAAATTCACCCCTGGAAGGTTGCTTTTACTGATCCACATTTGCAGGTGTATGCATGGTTTAGTTCATGCCCACAGCACTACCCAGGCTCAGCAAGCTCCTTCCCTGATGGGGATTCTCCATGGGAAAAGGGGTGTCCCCCTCAGCCCCTTCTGAGGTGCCTCCCCAGCAATCTGTGTCATCTCCCTGTTGTGTATGGGGAGGGATAGATTGTTTGGTTTGGCAGATATTAATTATTTTAGAAGCACTGCTGAACACTACAATGCTCTGCTTCTGGAAATCAGGCACATTATGTGCACCTAAAATAGGTAATAAATTGCATTGACTGTATTAGTATTTTATGAAGCTGTAAATCTTGTACYTTCTTCAAGGGCAATGATAGTTGTAGATTCCATCACAGAAAGTGTAGCTCTTTTCTGGTGGGCTTTGAAATCTGCCAGTGTGGGAGAGGATGRCAAAACTGGGAGTTTCAGACAGCATTTCTCATCCCTCCAAAAGGGAATATCCCTGCATTGTGGGGATGACTGAGCTGTGTGGGTAGTGCAGGAGTGGGGGARCATCAACAGAAACATGGGATGTTAAAACAGGGAGTAGTGTAGTACCTCAGGCATGTCCAAGTCATGTGCTTTCCTGGCTTCTTTGAAATTTTTCCTCTCCCAGGTCTGGGCAGTCACCAAGCATCATGGTGTGGTAGTGCAAGGAGCCCACTGTGTTTGGGCACTCATTTATGAAGTACAGGCTGGGACAGGAGGGACTCAGCTTCTCCCCAGGTGTAGCTCCCTGACCTTTCTCCATGAGTGGATGGAGTCTCTAACTTTGGCTGTGGCTGTTTGGAGCAAGGTCATGATGGTTTAAAATTAACAGATTTCACGTAACTGCTCTGAATTCCCTGCTTTAGGGTGCAGATGAGATACAAAGATGATGCTGCTCCAGGGCAGCATGGTGATGCTGTTTAAGGGTTTGAGGTTGTCAGTTTGGCCTGAGGGGCAGGAAAACACAGGGATTGTGATCTAAAACTTGTAACCAAGGGCTCTGTGTGTGTTTCCTGAGACCCATTTTCCCTTGTCATATCTTGAGGTTCTTCTGTCCCAAGTGTTTCTGTTGTACTCATGTGCTGCATCCTCCGTTCTGTTCATTACTAGTGAAAYTTCCATGGTAGTTCCCAGGTGAGTGGTTGTGCCAAAGGGATRAGATAAATATCTGAGAACAGCAAGCTGCCTCCTTCAGGCACATGTGGGGTGTGCTTTTCTGGATGCTGTGAGTCAGCAGATTGAGCACTGTGCTRCTCAGGCACTTGGCATGCTCAGAGTCACTGGAAGTTGTTTTTCCATTGCAAGGACTGACTTGAAAGCAGAACTTGACTCATCCCTGTCAGGTACACTTGCTGGTTTGCAGGGAGATGCAGGGAAGGGTGATAAGTTTGATGTTTTGGAGATCTCAAGCCCCATTCCTGCTTTGCAGAGCCTCCTCCATCCCAGGATGCCAGGCAAGGCAGGAGCAGGGAGCTGGCAAGTGCTCTCAWTCTGCTCTGCAGTGCAAGGAAGGAAAGGAACAGATATTAAAGCTTGGTGACCACTTGATTACCCAGTGCCTGTGGTTTCCTGTGGTTTGCCCATTCAGAAGCACCCCTGGATGTGTGCCTCCATGGGAGGGCATTCCACATTATTGAAGATTTTCTCTGGAAGTAGTTTTTACTGAGCTCAAATAACACATAATCCTGCTCCTGGAGACAGTGGGATTTTTTCTTCTCTGTTAAATCAAATCTGTTAAGAGAGAAGGCACTCAGGTAGCACTTGGGTGGTTGCTCCATGGCCAAGCAGTTGGGACAGGGGTTGTTAAACCTCTCCTGCTTGGGAGAGCAGCTCWGCTGCCTTGAATCAGGGGAGCAGCTTTCATTTGAGTTTTGTTGGATCTGTTTCTTTCCAGCCTTTTGCTCAGAAACCTTTGGTAGCTGCTTCTGGCAGGGATACAGCATCCATCCATATAAATACAAGGGATTATCCAGGAAGTATTGGACCAGATAAACAAGTGGGATGTCAGTAAGTGCCCAGGATTAAATGGCATGTGCCCCAGATAGGGGCAGGAACTTGAATGTGGAATTGCAGAGCTGCTGGCCAGGGTATACTGGTGGTATTTACAAAAGGCTGCAGTGCCAAGGGCTGGGAGGTTGCCAGTCCCCCTTTGCCCAGAGAGGGCAATGGAGAGGGTCCTGGGAACCAGTAAATCTGACTTGTGTCCCTGGGGCTGCAGTGGAACAGGGTCACTGGGAGAGGTGGTGGAGCTGCTGGCGAACTGCTGGAGCACGAGGCCGCTGGCACTGAGCATGCAGAGATGGCTCTTTTCACACCACCTTGGGGAGGTTTCCCACAAAAAATTGTTCAAGAAGGGAATTTAAGTRTGCCTGGAAGAACAGTGTTTTTATGGAGCTGCTTTAGCCTTGCCCTTTGCTTCCTCACTTTCAGTGGACACTCTTCAGGGTCAGCAGCAGGACTGCCCAGGGCAGTGTCGAAACAGAATTGCTGGTGATGGCCAGGCTGATGTGCTCCTGAAACAGCATCTCCTGCTGCTGTTGCACCTGGAGGCCAAACACCAGCCATGGTTCTGAGCCAACATGGTACTTCAGCTTAGTCTGAGAGGCTCTTGGCTGAGCTGCTGTGAGCACAAGTGCAATGCTGCTGTGTAAATGACACCAGTGACAGTTTTTATGTTCTTATTTAGTACTTTTTCCTCATCCTCCTCATTGCTCTGATAGCTCTCTAGATTCAGCATGAGGGATGTAATAATTTGTGCTGAATCTAGAGCCCTGTGTGAAAATCTTGGTTTATACCCTGTGCAATGCTGCCTTTCTGCATGGTTCTGGGGGTGTGGTTGTTACAATACTACCATGAGGGGTGGATGTGCACAGACAATGGCACCTGGATTTTCTCATGTCTGTGAAACTTTTGTCTTGTTCTGCTGGCAGCTATTACAAACAACTGGATATGTTTTAAAAATACTTGGTTGCTTTAGGGAGGGGCACTGGGGTTGTGCAGTGATGGCATATTACAAATATTGGCCGGAGATTTGAAACTTGCGGTGGATAAATGGAGTTCAYGGACAGAGAGGATGGTGAACTTCTGTATGGATTCAGGACACGGAAGATCAGAGCCTTCAGTTTGCTCATTGGACTAGAAAACCTGATTATTTTAGCTGTGTGAATGGCTTGTGTGTTCTCCCTTGGCACCCTGAATGGAGCAGCAGTGGACAAGGACTCCAGCTACACGTGGGTGAGACTTGCTCCAAGTAGGGGACAAAATGCTCAGGCTTTGCCAAAAGAGGTGTGAGTGGGTGCTTGTTCAAAGTGTGGCATTTTTTGGTGGGTTGCTGCACTTGCTGTGCCTGGGGGACTCTCTGTGCCCAGAGCTCCTGGACTGAAGTGTTAATGGGCAGTGGTTTCACAAGCGCTCTCACCTCCCCCCTTTTGGAGCAGGGTTTCAGTTCTCTGTTTGCATTTCTGCACATCACTTGGAAATGTCGAAATGAGGTGCGGTWAGAAATTGTGAGCCCTGGCAGTTTGCCATTAATACATTTTCATAGATGTCGCCTCCCTTCTTCAGGGGAATCCCTCAAGGAAGTTGAGGGCCTTCCTGTTTGCTTTGTCATACCTGGTTACCTGATAGTGCCCAGAGAAACTGTGGCTGTCCCATTGCTGGGGTCAAGGCCAGGTTGGACAGAGCTTGTAGCRGCCTGGTCTAGTGGAAGGTGTCCATGCCCATGGAACCAGATTGTCTTTAAGGTCTTTTCCAACCCAGACCATTCATCTTATGCTTCATTCAGTGATAGTGAAGCGTTTTTTCCATTCCTGTTGCCACTGACCCTCTTCTAAGAGATGGTCCTTAAACGACATTCCAGCAAAAGACAACTGGCCTCCACCTCTGGAGGTTTATGATGCATGAAATTGAAATGTCCACCAAAAATCTAATTAAAAGCTTTATTTCCTCCCATACTCTTCGTGGATATTGTCTGAACCTCCATTGAAATTGCCTTGCCTGGCTTTCTTTGTTTCTAGAAGCTCTACAAAATTYGGCAGAATGTTCCCACCAGGGATGCATCTATTTCCCAAAATGGGGCATTTCCCAGTGGCAGGCAGCTTGTTGATTATTTTACTTACAGAAGCTTCATCCAGGGTGTGTTCAACAGCCCAACTGTAAATTGTTTAAACAAGCAATCAGCTGTTTTGTACTGAATATAAGCCCTACTCCCACTGGACTGGTAAAAATAGTCCATGCTCCTTTGAAAACCCAACTGATGGTAAACATCTAAAATGGTTCCTCTCATGTCAAACTTGCAYGTTCTTCTGCAGCATTCAGTGGTTTTGGCTGATAGGGTTACAAGTGCTGGCTGAGGGCAGCCAAACTCTGATGTGCTGGGTCAGTCTTGCACATGACCTCTGTTGCAACCTATATGATTACATTTTTAAAAACAAAATAATTAAAATTTGCTTGAAAAAAACTCTCCCCTAAATAAAATAGGCAAAAAGCTGTTATTTTTCTCCACTGGTTGTTTTCTTGTGTTTTAAGGTAATTCAGAAAGTAAGAGAGTTAATGCTTTTCCTCTTGACTTGGTGGTTACTCAGTATCAAGCAAGTAGGAAAATCATAAAGCCACAGAGAGCAAATTCTCATTGCTGAGCCCATCAGCAGAGTGACTGCTGACACCATCACCAGGGTATTTACATGTGGTCTGTATGACTTGTAAAATGACTTACCTTGTCAAATGAGTCAGGGTGAGAGTACATTTCCCTTGAAGAGGGATTTCCTGGCTGCTGTTGATGCTGTGTTCCCCAAAACCTTTCCCCTGGGGTGTTCTGGCTCTCAGGTGTGAGCACCGMGTGTACAAATCCCATGGCACTGAGTTCACTTGCCCATGTTGGCTGATGAGCCAGCAGCACTGGGAAGTGTTGATTCCTTTAGAGATGTGTGAGCATCCCACTGCCTAAAGAAAGGGGCTTGAAGTAGATTTTAGGGCATAGCCTGTCATGAATGGGATAACTGGAGGGAATTTTGTCAGGTTGGTAAGGAAAGAATGGTTTTGGAGCAGTGCTCACCTCTRTCTGGGCTCTGTGGTGTAGGATCACTCAGGGTATGGCAGAGTGAACAGTGGTTGGGCTGCACAAGATAAATATTATTTCTTTAGATGCATCTGGTATTTGTTCAGCTTCTGAAAGGCTRCAGATACAAAGAGCAGCTGGGAATRTATTTAATGAGAAAGAAGGACAGAAAGATGGATGTKGTTTTCCTATGGGACAGTAACAGCTATGCAGGGTGTTGGGTGTTTGCTTTGTAGGCTGTGTGTCCATATAGTTGTTTTTAAAGGTGAGTAAAGGATTGATTCCTTGATCAAAGAGCAAATGGTGACCCAGTATCCCTGTGGAAGTAAGCTCCATTTTGGCTGTTCTGTAAAATACATGGTGCCTGTTTTGGAGTCGGGCTGGAGGGGATGGGCTTGGGGCTGAACACAGAACATTGTTCCCTGCAGGGCACAGGGCTCCTGCTTTGATACAGCTGATTTGGGTTTCTTAACAGCAATAGGAGCCCATTCATGCCAGATACATGATCAGCTTTAAGTTGGGATGGTTTGGCTTAGAGATGGATTTGAGAGCAGAGCTTTGTTAGGCCTTACGTAAGTGTATGGGGGACCCTGGAGGGGAAAACTGATGGATGGTTCTAATGCAGTGGTCAGAGTCAACTGTGTGGATTTAGGAAGTGATGGTATTAAACTGGTAAGATTCTTCTTTTCTCTGGGCTTTCTGTCCCCAGGTTTTCTCAACAATGTTCTCTCAGTGCTGCCAAATATTTCTGAACACACTGGGAAAACCTTTTCACCAGCCCCTCCCAAGCTGAGCTCTGTCATTACACAACTTCTTCTTTCTTGATCCATGTTGTGATGCAAGAGGATTTAAGCGTGGTGATGGTGGGGTTGAGCTTTCTGGTAAACTTGCTGCTCAAGAAACCTCAGGCTTCCCAGAACTCCTTTGGGAATCCTGCATTACGGCAGTGGGAGATGGTGACGTTAAGCATGGGCAGGGCTGGGCAGTCTGCCCCGTTGTTATGAAATGTTCTCATGGRGGTTTTGTACAGGCCTGCTGCAGATCTATCTGTGTGCAGTTGAGAGCATTTCCATATTGAACAATCCATGCAAATACCAGAGTTTTTTTCTGATGAAAGGGTGTCTTTTTCTGATTGTCTTGCACAGCTGCTCTCCCCAAACTTCATGTTTCAATGTAATCTATTTTCTCAAAAACAGATTTTAAAGGCTGTCTTTACTTGAGTGCCATTCTTCTCTCAAATGACATAAGCAAGGCTTTGGCGTAGGGAGAAATCCTATTTATTTTTCAGTTTTGCCTGCTGTTGTTCCTGAGACACCAAGATGTGTCCAGGCAGACCCTTTTCAGGCAGCAGTTTTTGGGGCTGYCCTAGGAACAGCCGTGGCAGGAGGTGTGTGAGCAGCTGAGAGCACGGTGGCCGAGCACGCCGGGGGCTCGTGCTGCCCATGCAGCTCACACGTGAGCACATTGCCCACATGGCAGGAGCCTGGCTGGCCCAGCTCTGCCTGGAATTTTGGCTGCTCTAATTCTGGATGTGGAACGGATCAGGAAGCCCAAGAGCCCTCCTGGCCGCCCCTGGTGACCTTGCACGTGAAGAGCTGTCACCACAGCAGGAAAATTCCTTCCTTTGCTCTGTACCCTGCTCTGGGGACAGGCTGCTGGTGAAGCAGGAGCTGGAGATCTCTCATGTTTAGAAGCGATTTTGGGCTCTGAGCATGTTTTAGTTTAGATGGCCACAGAGATGTTCTAGGGCAGACATTCCCACAGTCCCCATCTCTGCTCTGCTGGAGTCACAGAATCACACAATAAAATACATTGGAAAAGACCTTTGGGATCATTGAGTCTCTCTCTGGTTCCCCACTGTGTGAATTGTTCCTGTGACATGGAATCATCTGATAAAGGCTTTTCCTTTTACAACACCTTTTCCAAACTGGGAATCAGTGTTTTCTTAAGGGTGCTTTCCAGTTGGTAAAATGCAGAACCTTTGTCCTGCATTAAAAAGAATTGCTCTGTGGCCTGCCATCACGTCTCTGCCAGTCAGAAAATGAGACCTGGTAGCTTTGAGATGGTTTGCTGTGCTCTGAAAATTTATCTTTCAGGTGCCYTCCACCTGTGCTTGATGACTTTGGGTTGCTGCTTTTACTCAGTCACAGAATGGGTTGGGTTGGAAGGGACATTAAAGCTCATCTCATTCCACCCCCTGCCATGGCCATGGGCACCTTTCGCCCTCCCAGGCTGCTCCACGGCCTGTCCATCCTGGCCTTGGGCACTGCCAGGGATCCAGGGGCAGCCMCAGCTGCTCTGGGCACCCTGTGCCAGGGCCTCAGCACCCTCACAGGGAAGGATTTCTTCCTAATACCCTATCTAAACCTCTTCTCTTTCTGTTTAAAGCCGTTGTCATTTGCAAAAAGGGAGTGAGTGGTGTGTTCATAGGAGCTGAGAGGAGAAACTTAAATGATCTGCAGCTRCTGTGGTCCTCAGTAGGAGCATTTCCAGGGATCAGGAGGGCTTTGGCTTTGTCCTTAGGTTGGTTTGGTTGGTGATTTTCTGTTTCTGACTGTGTGGATCTGCAGATGGTCTGGCAGCTCTTGAAAACTTTGAACACTTCACTTGCTTGGCTTCACTTCCTCCTTTTCTCCTGTACATCACCTTCTCTGTGGTGGTGTAGCCCTTAYAAACCACAATTATCATCCTCAGTTCCTTTGAAAACTGTAATTGCCACTGATGCAACCTATGCTTCCTGCTGCTGTGCCAGTGCTGGGGCAGCTTTGCCTAGGGAGTCATAGTCATCTGTTACTCAAACAAGTAATGCAAATAACTTTTCTTTAGAAATGTGGTGAAAGAGAAGAACCAAACAGTGTTGGTGATTCATTTCCAGGTCAGCTTTTCTTGGTCTGTTTGGGTCTGTTTGCTCTGAGAAGTGTGTGTCGCTGTGGCCATTGAGTTCCTGTGCCTCCCGTGTGTTTATCACCCTGCAGCTGAGATGGGTTCAGGTGGTGATGGGTGGGTGAAGCAGACCATGCTTTGGAAAGTCCTGGAGTCAGCTGTGGTGCTTGGCAGAGCACAATAACTTCTTAACCTGCTTTGGTACAAATATCCAGGAAAGCATCTGGGCACAGCATCCCTCTCCCAGCTGCTGCTCTGCATCCCTGACTGCTCCACAGGGTCAGGGCTTGAGTTGGTGGGGCTCTGCAGAAATGCTTGCCTGCTCCTACAGACCACCTTGCCTGCTCCTACAGACCACCTTCCCTACCACACTGTGTATGTACAGCAGTAAATCACTTGCTCACCTGCATGGTGGCTCTAACAGAGAAGCTTAACCTTGATTTACTACCTGGGCATCAGGTGAAACAGCTCTGTGGCTCTGCACCTCCAAGGTCAAACTCCCAGCTGGGCAGGCAGTCTGTGAGCCCCTGCTCACAGATGTGTAAGTGTGGCAGTGCCACAGAGGTGACAAATGTTCAGCTTTCCCACCTGGTGTTTTCTTCCTCCCCTGCCCATGTGGCTTCTCCATGCAGTTGTTCCTTGCTGGGACACTGGCAGGGTCTGTACCATGGGGCTTTGTGTGTGTCACAGCATCTGCTCTGGAGTGGGCAGCTCCTTGTTTTAACTGCTGGCAGAAGGGAGCAGGAGGGTAAGAGCTCTGCAGAGCCTGGGCTGCCTTTCATGTGTTGACAGGGATCTGTTTTGAGCAGGGCTGGGCGCTGCTGTCCTGCACACTGCAGTGGTGGTGGTCCCTGAGGCCCTTGGGGTRTCTGGCAAGGATTGGCTGCAGGCAGATACAAAACTCTCCTCTTTGCAGGAAACCCGACTTCTGAAATCACAATTTCTGGGAGAAGACCTGCCTCAGAGGGCCTCCAGTAGTGCATCTGTGTGTTTAGTTGAAGAACTTGCATTTACTGAGTCAGTGGCTGGTTCAGTGGAGATCTTAGACTCAGAATGGGTTGGGTTGGAAGGGACCTTAGAGGTCATCTAGTTCTACTCCCTGCTRTGGGCAGGGACACCTTCCACCATCCCAGGTTGCTCCAAACCCTGTCCAGCCTGGCCTGGGACACTTCCAGGGATGCAGGGGCAGCCCCAGCTTCTCTGGGCACCCTGTGCCAGGGCCTCAGCACCCTCACAGGGAAGAATTTCTTCCTTATGYATTCCATATGGCCAAACTTGTCTTTTTCCAGCTGAGAATTCACACAACATGCAATATGTAAAACACAGGCTTCTCAAGTGCTAAAAATCTCAAATGCATTCCTGCCATGAGCCAGATGATACTGCAAAATTTTGGATTACAGTTGCTAAATGTAGGACTTGGTTTGAAGATGAAAAAAAATGTCAGACTCACTATGCTTCACCGTGTATTTCATCTAATGATGTATCTGGGGTGTTTGGGGAGCTGAGAATTGGATTTTCCTTTCAGAAGAAGCCTTGCTGTTAGAGCACAGATTGCACATGAACAATCACAGCAGCACTGCTGCCACCTATTTTCACCAATAGATCTTAAAAAATATGTATTTGGGGAGTGTTGGATTGGTGGGGTTAGAACTGCAGAGGTGAGTTCTGTGGCACTGTCTTCAGAAGAGTGAGGTTTATTTTTGCAGTTTTATCTCTTTTTCAGTTGGATTTGGACAGGGGAGCCCATGTGAGACACTCAGGGCTGACAGCTCTTGCTTTAGTCAGAAGGGCATTGTTGGGAAGCTGCTGCTGGCAGAAGATGGATGCCATGAGTTTACAGGCTCAATTTTGATGCAGAGTACTCAATAGCATGCAAGTGGGCATTCCTTTAAGTGCCCTGTCTAAAATCCATCATTCACTGGGCTTTTGTGCCAGAGCAGAGTCCTGAGCAGTCTTGAGTGCTGCTGTAGCCCACTGAGTACAGCTGTGGGCACTCCAGACTATTTTCAGAGGCATGGATATGTAAAACAATTGCCTGCTCTTGGGAGACTGCTCGAGGCCCTCGCTGGAGATGTATTGAAAGGAGGCATCTTGTCCTGTAGAAACAAGGGCATGGTTTGTTTCCCATTGAACAAAAGGTCTTCTTAAAATCTGAAGCCTGAGGTTTGCCCTGCTGGTGGTAGGGGAGCTGTTTTGCAGTCACGCAAATGGATGGAAAGGACTTTGAAAAACCCCTGAAAATCCTTGTAAAAGTTTTAACTTCTCTTTGACTCTGCTCTGTGCTTTCCCTGCAGTGCCTTATGCAAGAGGCCTTAGGACGAGCCTGGGTACATTCCTTGGCCTGAATGTYCCTCCAAAATGCTGCCAAGGAGGAGAACCCGGCGTGTTTGAGGTGTGCCTCTCTTGTGCAGGGGGAGCAGGAATGTCCCGGCGGTGCCTCGTGCCGGGTGGCTCAGGGCAGCTCTGTGTCCCTCATGGGCACCGTGTGCAGGGCAGCTCCCCTGAGAATCCACAGCTTGGCTGCCTCTCCCTTTGGCTGCTCAGCCCCCAAATAGCACACTGGGCAGCCTGTGCTAGTCTTTCCTCCTAATGTGCTCCTCTCTCAGTAAAGGCTGTAATTAGATCCTTTGCTGGGCCAGAGCACGGACAAAGGGGCATCCTTCCTCCCTGCCCTGTTTGTTGAGCTGGGGGCTGGCTTGCACAGGGTCTGCCTGTGGTGCCCAGCAGACCCCAGTGACCTTCAGGTGAGGGATTAGTGGGCTGGGATGCTCCAGCTTGCATTTGGAAGCATTACAATTKCCTTTTAAGAGCTATTCCATAGCAAGGCTCATGGCTGAGGGGACAGCTGCACACACAGTGATCCTGTACATCTGGACACAAGCGGGTTTGCACAGCACCAGCCTTGATGTAGGTGTGCAAAGGAAAAGCTGGATGGTGAGGGAAGGCACTCAGTGTGCAGCCAGACACAGCAGAAGCAGATGCTGTTCCTGTGAGCCAGATCAGTTACAGCTGCTCAGCCCAGCACTGGAATCAGCTCTTGCATCTTTGACCTCAAGTAACAGAATGAAAAAGGGAAACTGATTTCCTGGTTTCCCTTTCCTAGCTGAGAGTCCTGCTGTTAGGACCTTGACTAATAGTTTCACATGTTATTTAGCTCAAAGTGGTGTTTCTGGCTGTGATGGGAAAAAGAGGAAAATGCTGGGTTGTCAAGGCTGAGCTGCCTGCCTTGGACACTGGTTCACATTCCCACACTTTGCTTTAGTTTTGTATTCTTGTGTCTCTCCCCTTTGCTCTTAGAAGGGGCCAAASTTGCATAAAATAATCAAGCAGGGAATCACCCTTCCAGTAGCCAGTGGTGGGAAGATTCCCTGTCCTATGTCAGTGCAGGTRTCCATGGACCCAATTGCTGCTGAGCACTGTGGAAGCCAGGAGTGTAACTGGGTATCAAGAGGGATAAGGCAAGTGTGTTAGGAGCAGATGCACAAATGATGATCCAGGTGTAGCCATCAGTTTTGTAACCCCTGTTCTACATGGGGCAGGAGCAGAGCTTGTACCAGTGAGGCTCTCTCAGCTCCTGTGGTTTCTCCACCAGAGCCATGTCTGCCATTGGAGCRTGTGGTCACTGTTGTGAATGACATGATTTACAGCATTACTTGGGAAAGTAGGGTGTTGCTTTATGCATTTCTGCATCCCAGAAGCCTTCCTGCTGTTTGTATTGCTGGGAGAAGTGGTTGGTTTTTGCTAGAATTCTGTACTTAATTTTGGAGTGCTCTGTTTGACATGTTGAAGAGGTGAAGTTTCTGTTTCAGAGCTAGGCAGAGCCTGGCTGCAATCCTGAGGGAGCACRTGGCATGGAGCTGCTTCCTGGCCTCTCCCCAGCACCAGTGGTGCTTTTCATTTGGCTGCACACACTAAGGGGACACTTTTCCAGAAGCACTGGAAGCTGAGAGTGATGTGATACCCCTATTCATCTRTGGATCACTGGAGTTTCTGTGCTGGCTGCCTTGGAGAGACCTGCAAAAGTGTCTGTGTCCTTCCAGAGTGCAGGAGACTGCTGTTTCTCCGCTGTGAAGTAATGTCAAGTTCTTTATGAATCTCCTGATACTTTGGGAGTGCCACCTGATTTGCGTGGCTGAAGTGTTGAGTCACATGAAAATTATCTGGTTTTTGCTTCAGTAGTAGGTCATTTCCCTGGGAATGTGACATTCCTGTCCCTTGGCTCTCCTTCCCATCAGAGCCTGAGCTGCAGGAGCTTGGAGTTGRTTCACAGAGGAGCACAGGGAGAATAAGGCAGAGCAGGCATGACACTGAACAAACATACATGGGTGTATTTATACATGACCTTGGAAAACAAGACAGGCCTTGGCATCCCATCACAGCCCATCAGATGTCAGGTATTTGGGGGCTGGCTGTTGCTGCACGTTGGGCCGTGTTTCATACCAAGATATCTGCAGGCATGAGCACCCAGGAGAGAGGGAGCCATGCCATAAATCCCAGAGTGCTCCTGAGCCTGTGCCCTCTTAGCTTTGGTTCTTTATTGAGTTTGGATTCTTCTTGCCTCTGTGAAAGTGAGGTATTTCCATTTCACACATTCAGTTGCTTTCAGTAGTGGTCTACACAGGGCTGGGCACTTTGGACTTGATTTTCCTACGATTAGAGAACTTTAGTTCAGGGTTGGATTTCTGGAGTTTGGTTACTCTGTGCTCAGAAGGGCAGATGAGGACATATTTGTTGGCCAGAGCAGTTTTCAGTGTCACTCTTATCTTGCTTTTCCAGGGAAGGGAATGAACCGGGGGATTCCACGAAGATYACCTACCGTGAGCTGCTGCACAAAGTGTGCCAGTTTGCCAATGTCCTCCGCAGCCAAGGTACACAGCTGGGGCAACAGGAGCACTGGATACAGGGGAGGCATTTGGCCAGGGCTTTGGAGATTGGGGTCACTGCTTGTGTGGTTGTCAGTCTGTTGAGTRATTCTCATCAATTTGTTCTGCAATGCACAGATTCATTCCTGGCTCTGTCTGTGAAAACTGATCAGTGCTGGTCATATCAGCTATACAAGGAAGAAATCAGTGTTTAATGATGCTCTGGGGTTTTCCAACAAGCAGTGGGCTCTGGTTACTTTCCTGCTCCCTTCAGGCAGGCAGATGAGAACATGGATTGTTAGTCATCATCTCTCAAGAGCCACAGTGCTTGAAAGGCAAAACCCATGGCTGCTTCAGTTCTAATTGCAGCTGAAACTTTATTGTGTGCATATAAATGTGGAATTAAAAGAATTGATTTATTTCTATATCCTGTTCTTTCGCCATGTAATGTGTTCATTTTGACAAATGCCATGTTCACTTTCCCTCCATAGGGGTGAAGAAGGGAGACAGGGTTTCCATCTACCTGCCAATGATCCTGGAGCTGGTCGTAGCCATGCTCGCCTGTGCCAGGATTGGAGCTCTGCACTCTGTTGTGGTAGGAACAAGCTCTTTGTGCTGCTCTTGGTGCTGAGCTCTGAGGGGAGCAGCTCTTGGTTTTGGGAGAGGAGCTGGAAAGATGAGTACTGACCGTGAGATGGATGGAAGCTCGATTAAGATGCTGCTGTTTGCCTGCATTAACTGTGCAATGAGCTCCTTTAGCTCTCTCCATCAGTGCCTGGTGGTGAATCATTTGCCTTGGGTGAACAGCACAGGAGCTGAGGRGTGTGGGCTGGGTTTCTGTGTGTCCTTGCTGACTCTGCTGTGTGCTCTCTGGCAGTTTGCAGGTTTCTCTGCAGACTCCCTTTGCGAGCGGATCCTTGACTGCGGTTGCTCTCTCCTCATCACGGCAGGTAAAACACGTCTGAGCAGCTCTCTTCCTGTTGCCTGGCTGAAAGGTCTTTATTTTAAAGGCCTGGAAGTGGGAGAGAGAAAGCCAGTGCCTCAGCTGAGCCTCCCAAAGCGGGTGCAGTGCTGTAGCTGTGCCCAAATGCTGCTTCCCACTCCAAACACGTGGTGAAGCCTCTGAGCAGCCCCTCATTTGTCCTGTAAAGCTTGATGTCACCAGCTGCTAATAGGATGTTTTCAAACACTTCTCATCCATGTTTCTTCTGAAAATCAGCCAGATGTTTGCAAGATATATCATGAGAGAGACCTAATGTAAGAATTCCCACCCTTCCCAGTTTTAAGGACATTTCTGCTGCAGCTCCCRGCCTTGTAAAGCCAAGGATCAGGAGTGTGGCAGTAGTTGCATGTAAGCCACTGCATTTCCCCAGCTGTTTTTYCCAAAAGTGCAAGAAATAGTGTTTTTATTAATTCCCATGGCATGAAAAGGACCCACTAAACTGCAGTCTGTGTTCTGGATACATTGAATTATTTCCCGCAGAATATTCCCAAGAGATTTGCCAGGTCAAACTGGGACCTCTCCCAGGGAAGGAATTCCACCGTGTCTTTTGGCATCTGTTTCTCTGGGCTAATAAAAGGGTGCATTAGGAGAGTTTTCCCATCAGCTATTTGTCTGCTTCCCCTCACTCCAGTGCATGAGTCTGCTCTGCCCTCCTGAAACTGCTTGTTGCTCCAGCTGTCCCAGGCTGCCTTGGCTGGGAAATCCTTCTGACATTTCCCTCACCATTTTGCAGATGCTTTTTATCGAGGGGACAAGCTGGTCAACTTGAAGCAGATTGCAGACGAAGCCATCCGGAAATGTGTAGAGAAGTAAGTTTGGATTCCCTTCTAGAAAAGGGCATTGCTGCCAGAATCTGCTCCTGCACAAGTGGGAGTTGTCATTGGTGGGCAGACTCTGCAGCAGGTCTGACACAAACAGTCATCAGATGTTACAGAAAGGGAAATAATCCTGCTGAAATGACTGTGCCAAGCTTACAGACACAGCATCTGTGTAGCTTGTGTGAGACTGAACGTGGGTTTGTGTGTTAGATCAAACATGGAAATTCAGGGCAGATAGTCTGCACGTTAGAAATTCAAACTCTTTAAGAAAACATAAGTCGTTATGTCTGTAAAAATAGGTACCTGGGAGGACAAAAGTGATCCTGAAGCTGGSAATTAACTGATGGAGACTGTGTTGATACCCTGAACAGGGTTGAAGGGAAATAAGATCATTCTGTCAGTGTTCTGTAGGCTGTCTTTTCCCTCATAAGGGGGCAAACACCTACACCTTTCCTTGATGTATAATCTGGCTTTGGGAGCTTTTCCTCCCTCTGAGACAGTCAGTCATACCTAGGGGTTGGAGCAGCCCCTAACATCTCCTGGTAGGAGGGYTTGTTCCTGGTCACAGGCAGGCAAATTTGGGATTTGTAAAGAATCTCCACAGCAGTGTCCCGGGAGAGAGACTTGTGGGACCCCCAGGAACCACATCTGATTAATCCGCAGTAAGCTGTGCACAGACTGTTCCTGCTCTCTGAGCTGTTCCTGTGGCTGGTGTCATTGGAAATTCATGGTGTACCTGGAGTTTGCATGGCAGCAAATGCTCCAGCTCAGCAAAAGGAGCTCCAGGCCCCTGCCCTGCCTCCAGTGCTGCCTGTGAATCCCAGGAAGGGCTGGCTCAGCCCCTGAGCAGCCCAGTGTGACAGCTCCTTCCTTTTACAGGGGATCCTCTTTGAAAAAGTGCATCGTGGTGAAGCACCTGGGCAGGGAAGAGATAGCAGTGGACGGGACCTGCAGCAAGTCTCCTCCTCTGAAAAGGCTGTGCCAGGAAGTGCAGGTGTGTTCCTGGWGGCATGAGAGGGGGGTTTCATTACCRCAGGCCAGAACCAGCAAATTGATCRGTGCAAAACCAYCTCAGTGATTCCCTGGACACTCCTGTTCCTGTTTTCACCCCTCCTTGCTGATGTTGCCATGTGASTGGTTGAAAAATGGCTCCTTTTCCTTACCAAGGTCCTCTCCCTGCTGCTTCCTTTAACACYCTCACAAGGTGCCAGCCCACAGGACCCCTGGGTACATCTTCCAAAGCCACCAGGGACAAGATGGCCATTTTCCTCTGCCCAGTACAAGGTTTTTCCTTCCTAACCATTTGTCTCTCTCCTCTTGTGTGCAGAGACCAATGCTGTGCTGCACTGTAGCTGTGACAGTGGCAGCAGGAGAGGACACCCAGGAGATTTATGCTCATGATGTGAGCTCAGGGCAGCAATCCTCTGCTGAGAGCAGTGCAGGGTCTGTGCAGCTGCCACAGGGACTCTGTCAGCTCTCAGGCTGGGGCTTTCATTTGCAACTAGAGATGAAAAGATGTGAGCCAGAGGCATGTGGTGAGACAGGGGTGGAAGGAGGAGGTGTGGTGGGGCTGTGGCTGCCTGCTGAGCTCCTGAGCAGCCCTGCTGTGCCCAGCCCTCACCTGGTCCAGAGGTTACTTTCAGCTACCCCACAGCTCCAAATCTTGCCACATTGTCTTCTGTCCCTCTGTGTGGGGTGATTATTTGCACTGAGTTATCCCCAGGCTGCTGCTGGCTCAGAAATGGGTTGTGTTTGGGGAGTATTTGAGCTTTAGACCCCGCTTTCAGGAGGAGTGATCTGTGCACATCCCTGGAACAAGAAGTCCAGCAGATTCTCTACCTTTGAGTTATTTTCCCTCGTTCAGCTGTGTTAATTTTATTGGGGTGTTGCTCTTTGTTTGACAGCCTGGCCGTGTTCCTTGGCCTGCTCTGTCCTTTCTCTGGTGAGAGCAGGGTAGATGCAATGAATGGGAAAAGTGGAGCAGAGCAGCCTTTCTGTGTGAGGTTTCCCTGGCAGGGTGATTGCAGGGCAGCCTGTCCCTGTGCTGGTTCCAGTAGGTGAGGTGAGGTTTTTGTGCTGAATGTTCTGGGGGAGGCTGGAGGGTGTCTCTTACCCTTTGGCTCTCTTTACTTGTTTCCATATTTTATTAAGGATTTTTTCCCTTGTGGATGCATTGTTACTGTGCCATTGGCTTGTGTGAGGCTATTGGATGGTCTGTGGGCTGTGTGCTGGCTCTGTGCCTCTGTTCCCAGCCAGCCACGTGCAAGGGGTGGCCTTGGGGACCTGCCCTGGGGGCAGCTGGTACCCTGGGAAGGTGATGGAAATGGGCAGGCTTCTGCTCAGAGGGCATCTCCTGGCCTGGCCCTGGATCTGAGCATTTTCCAGCCTGCCAGGTGGTGATTTTCCAGCCTTTCCAGGATCCAGACCTGTGGGCTTCCAGCTCCCTGCCTGCAAAGCTCGGTGTGGATCCTCCCCTTTCCCAGATTTCACACCCTCTTTGTGGATTTTTAACAGGAAAAAAAGACTGAAAGCTCACAGAGACTCCATCCCAAGGTATTTACACACAGCACTGCCTTCCTCTTTTTGGCACCTCCCTTCTGCTTCCCATGCAGCTCCCCACCTCCCTTAACTGCTCTGGCTGCCCAGCCACACGTGCCCTCCTAACCGTGGTGCCAGCAGCTGCATGTCAGTGACAGAGCCCACCCAGCTTGGCAGAGCTGCCCAGGGCCTGGGGGTGAGTGCAGTGCCACCAGTGCTTCCAGAAACACCCACATGGGTGACCCCAGGCACAGGGTGCTCCCCTGGGAGTGCAGAGCCACTGGGATGTCAGCATCCAGGCCAGGGTTTGGCTCTCTGCCTTTCAGAAGCAGCTCTCACAATGCTCTTCCCTTTGTGGTGAGGCTGGCAGGGACCACCTGCAGCAAACCTGGATCTCCAGAGCCAGCATCTGATCTCCTGCCTCATCCAAGGAGCTGTGGCTGTGACCCCCAGAGCAGGCAGGCACAGACACACAGTGCCATGGTCTGACCTCCTTCCTGGGGCACTGGAGGCTGGCTGCTAAATCAGAGAAAACTGCTGGATAGCCTTGGGCTTGTTTACCTGGTGCCTTGCTGGGAGCTTGCTGGTGGGACAGAATTGTGGAAACTGCTTTGCCAGGTAAAACCAGGAGCCTGAGGGTCCATGAAAGCTTTCCAAGTGGGCTCAGTTGTGCCAAACTGTCTAGCAGCTGGTGTGCCTTGCCCATGTGTGCGGGAGCTGTGGGATCCCAGTGCCTCCAGATGTCTCCTGAACATCTTTAGGGTTGCAGAGAGTCACCATGGGGCTGCTCTCTGTGCACCCCAGCTGAGGGAGCTGTGGTGAGCCTGGCTTTGTGAGGAGGAAATGTGCAGGGCTCTGGGTCAGGTCCTGCCCCCACGGAGATGTGAGAAGTGAAGGTCTGAGCTGAGGCTGGGGCATGTTCCCTGTCCAACTTCCCCCAGGCTTCTCTGAGGAAAGGTGAGAAGGTCAGGGGAAGTTGTCTTGTCCTGAACTGTGCCACCACCCTGGAGAGGTGAGCAGGCAGAACAACCCTCAGGGTACCCTCTGCCCATCAGCCATAGGCTTGGTGGCTGTATCACAGCTCTGGCATCTTCAGTCAGCCAGTGCTGGATGGCTCTGCATTGGTGCTGTCACTTCTCGGCTGGGTRGTTATTACCTGAAAACCCAGAGAACAGATATTTTTGGGGGCCTGCAGGGCCAAGCAGTGTGAGCCCACAGTGCTGCTGTTCAGTTCAGGCCATGCTGCCATCAGGGTCCCCACAAGGTGTGTGGGACAGGTGGCTGTGGGACAGGTGGCTGTGCTTGCTGCTTGGCTGTAGGACTGCAGCTCAGGGCAGCCCCACAGGGGAGGAGGAGCCTGGCAGTGGGAGCAGCCCAGAGCAGCTGCTGCCAGCCCCTCCTGGCTGCTGCTGCCACCCACGGGGATTCATCACCATCACCTGTGCTCTGGACACTGCTTCAGACACGGCCTTGCAGCCAGACTGTGTTTGAAGGTTTTCCTTGTGGCTGTGGGCTGTCAGAAGGAGCTTTGGGAATGGGAGCTGCAGCTCTGGTGCATGGTTTGCAGCAGGCTGTGCTGTGAACATCCCCCTCAATGGCCTGTGATGGGGGCAAGGTTTGGGCTGTGCTCCTCATCCCCCCTCTCTTGGTTTTGGACAAGCCTGTTCCCAATCCTGTGCTTTCCTCAGACCCCCTGGAACCCAGCCATGGACACGTGGTGGCATGAGCTGATGTGTGGTGCCAGCACAGAGTGTGAGCCCGAGTGGTGCGACGCCGAGGACGAGCTCTTCATCCTCTACACGAGTGGCTCCACTGGAAAACCCAAGGTGTGCTCCCAGCTCCGTGCACGGGGCAGGCTGAGCCCTGGGGACCCCTCAGCTGGGGGAACTGGTGAGGGGAGAGCTGGGAGGCCTCAGCAGCAAGAGGAGCCACAGAGGTCTTAGAAAGGGGCTGTGCTGGTCATTGCTGCTCAGCTGCTGTTGGAGTCAGCAATGCTCAGCTGGGCCTGGCAGGGTGAGGGTGATGGTGGGAGCTCACCCTGACATTCCTGTGCCTTCTCCTTGCAGGGTGTGCTGCACACCATGGGTGGGTACATGATTTTTGCTGCCACCTCCTTTAAATACGTGTTTGATTACCAACCTGATGATGTGTACTGGTGCACGGCTGACATTGGATGGATAACGGGCCATTCCTACCTCACCTACGGCCCCCTGGCCAACGGGGCCACCAGTGTGTTGGTGAGTGCCCTGTGCCCCTGGGTGCTGTCACCCCAAGAAAAGGGAGGTGGTGAGCTGCACCCTGCATTGCTCTGTGATGGTGTGCAGGGCTCTGTGAGCAAGGGTGGTGCTCTCCAGGGAGGGCATGGTGACTTCTCAGGGGAGTAGTTTGTGAGTGGCTTTTTCAAACTACAGAAATTTTTGTAGTTTTTCAAACTGTTTCAAACTGCTCCCCTGTTTCTTTCCCATAAAAGTATAAGCCTTGTGTACCAGTGGAGCCAGGGCTGCTGTGACTTAATGCAAAAACTCAATCAGGGAGTGATGTTTTCCCTGCTGATGCGGATTTGACAACTTCTTGTTTAACTCCTGTGCCTGTATCTCTCTTGGCAGTGTAACAGATCAGGGAGCCAGAGACCTGTGCCCAAGAATCCCCAGGGAAATGCAAGCAGGAAAATCACTGTTATGTTGGGGGAGGCCTTTTGGGAGTTCTTGGTTGTTCTTTGGGTTGTGATTCTGTCACAGTGCTTGGACCTCTTGCCATTTGCCACGTGGGCAGGGTCAGTTGGGCTGGTGGGGCTGTGTCACTGTGGTGGCCACCCAAGTGCCTGTGCTGCAAGGGGGTGTCAGGGGACATCTGCCAGGATGAGGGGGGATGACATCTGCCCAGTAAGAGGGTCCTTGACCCGGGCTGGTTTCACTGTGTACCCCTCTAAGGACATGCTGGGGTCCAGCTGCTGTTTGGCTCCTCCTGCTTGGCCAGGTGCTGCAGGTGGGGAGCAGTGAGGAACAGCTGTGTCACTGCTCTGTCTCCTGCTCAGTTTGAAGGCGTCCCCACCTACCCAGATGTTGGCAGGATGTGGAGCATCATTGACAAGTACAAGGTGACCAAGTTCTACACAGCACCCACGGCCATCCGGCTGCTGATGAAGTACGGCGAGGAGCCTGTCAAAAAGTGAGTGCCAGTCCCAGGGGAAGGAGGACGTTGGCTTTGCACAGCAGATGCCAAAATGACCCAAGTCTCCTCTCTTCCCCCGTGGAAGAATGCTGAGAAATCTCWGACCTGTACCTGGAAGGTGCATTTTGGGCAGCCCAGGGGTTCCTACAGGCTGTGCTGTGCAGCAGGCTCACAGCTCCATAGCCTGCTGAGCCCCTGCCAGCCCCCTCCTCTCTGCAGGCACAGCAGGAAGTCCCTGAAGGTGCTGGGGACCGTGGGTGAGCCCATCAACCCCGAGGCCTGGCTGTGGTACTACCGTGTGGTGGGAGAGGAGAGGTGCCCCATTGTGGACACCTTCTGGCAGACAGAGACGGTGAGTCCTGGCTGCGTGTCCCTGGCTCCTCTCTGTCCCTTGTGCTCCCTGCAGGGCCTCCTTGCAGCTTTCCCATAGTGGGGTTTGGGGTCTGTGGGGTCTATTTGTTTGGTCTGCCCTGGAAACTCTAATGTGCTCCTTCTCTTCCTATCCTGGAACTCAAGCAGGCTCCAAAAGGAGAAACTTTCCTCCCCCAAGGGTCTCTTCCTAACTCTGCTCTGGCCACTGCTCTCCTTCCTCTCTTTCTCTCCCCCAGCTCCAAATCTGTGCCCAGATTCCCCATCCACTGCCATATCCTTCCCAGGGCCCATCTCCACGGCTGCCCTGGAAGCCCTGACTGGGATGTGCTGTTCCCAGAGCTGATGGCACAGCTGTGGGATGGGCTGGCATGGCCCAGACTCACTGGTTTTTGTGTCTCTTTGCAGGGAGGCCACATGCTGACACCCCTTCCTGCTGCCACGCCCATGAAGCCAGGCTCTGCCGTGAGTACTTGTGTTCTCCTCCCCAGGAGCCTCAGCAGGGCCCTGGCTGTGCCATGGCTGGGTGGTTGCAGCCTGCCAGGGGCTGGGGGGACAGTGGTGCACATGGGGAGGTGACCACCACCCAAAATCCCAGGCCCCGTGTACCACAGCTCTCCAAAGCTGCCCTTGCCCTGCCTCCCACTCCCTCTGGTTAATGGGGTCTAATGCAGGGATTCACCTCCATCTCTCCTTTCTCTCATGGCAGACATTCCCCTTTTTTGGTGTGGTCCCTGCCATCCTGAGCGATTCGGGGGAAGAGCTGGAAGGAGAAGCAGAAGGTTACCTGGTAAGGAAGGGCTGATCTTCCCCAGCCTCCCTTTGTCCATTCCCTGTGAGCTCTGGGACATCCCTGGTAGAATACYCACATCTTATGGCCCAGGGAAGGGCTAAAGTCACCATCCCTGGAAGTGGTCAAAAACGTCTGGAGGTGGCACTTGAGGACATGGTGAATGTGGGWGATAGTTGGACTTTTCCAATGTTAAAAAATTTGTGATTCTGCCTCCACTAACTCTGGTCCACACACCCTTGGGTGGTGGGAAGTCCCTCCAAGGCCAGAACTTTATGGGAACTTTTGCAGCTGATCACTAAATGCACTTGCACCTGTGGGCAGGGCAGGAGGATGAGAACAGCTCAGCCAAGCTCCTTCCCCCTGGCCAAAGCTGGTGGGACTTTCCCAGTGGATCAGCACTGGCAGCAGTGTCTGAGTGCTGCTCATGGCTGACATCTCTCTCCCTGTGGTGCAAGCCTGGGTGGTTGCTTTGGCTCTCAGTGCCCAGCTCTGTGTCTCACCCCCAGGTGTTCAAGCAGCCCTGGCCAGGGATCATGCGCACGCTCTATGGAAAGCACCAGCAGTTTGAAACCATTTACTTCCAGAAGTTCCCTGGGTACTACGTGACAGGAGATGGTAAGGGGCTCCAGGCTGCTGTGGTCACAAGGGCCTGGGGACAGCAGTGGGAATCTTGCCCTGTCCTGCCCTCAGAATCCCTTATCAGTTGCTCTGAGGGCTGGCACTGCTGCCTCACACTCATTTCTGGCTATTTTTAGGTTGCAGAAGAGATAAAGATGGTTATTACTGGATCACAGGGCGAATTGATGACATGTTGAATGTTTCTGGTAAGAAGGAGTTTTGTCTTCAGTGGGGACCAATGTGCTTTGTGACACCTTGCTTTGTGACACTTCTACATCCATTTCCAAAGCTATCTGCTTTATGKGGATGGTTCTGCACCTGTGATTCTGCTCAGCAACTTGTCCTCAAGGTGGATCCAGTGTCTGAGTCAGGGTTATTTCAGGGACACACAAGCCTGTGACTTGGTGACTTCTGCACCATTTTCCCTGGAGACAAAGCCTTGGAGGGAAGGAACCTTCTGTAACCAGCCAGGACACCTCTGCTGAAGGATTTAGGGCCACAGGGAATTCACAGAGTTGGGGCAGGACCATGGGGTGCTAATCCAACCTGCTTCTCCATGGAGGGCTCACCTCAAGGCTGAATCAGGCTGCTCAGAGCTCTGAAGATTCTCCCACCTCTCTCAATTGAGTYTTTGAGAGTCAGCTGCTTCTCAGCCCATCATTTTCCATGTACTCTATGTAATAGCTCCCTCTCTCCTTTCCTGGAGCCTGTATCCTCYAGGTGTGTCCTTCTGGCTCTGAGGTGCTGCTTTACTTGTCCCTGGATCAAATAAGATCCTTTCACCTGACCAGCAGTGCCCGATTCTCCAGCAGCTGATCACTCTGGGAGTTGACCACTTTGCTGTGGCTTTCTGTGACAGCAGTGCTGGGGTGGAAGGCCAGAGCACAGGTACAGGAGCAGAGGTGTGCAGGACTGAGTTGTGTCACTGCCCCAAGACGTGGAGTGTCACTGTTCCTCCCCACAGCACTGGGCTGAGCCTGGACTCTGCAGATCCAACCTCTTCCTCTGCACCTTCCAGCTGACCATGTGGGCAGCTCTCCTCTTGCCAAATCCAGCTCCTCCTCAGCCTGTGCCTTGGAAAGGCATCACTGTGAACTGTTCATGATCTGTTCCAGAAAGAAGCCTAAAGGTGGGAGGGGGAGCAGCCAAGGGAGGTGGCCCCTRCAGGTGGGTGACACCTGGCAGCTTCCAGAGCACTGCAGAACTGAGTGTCACTCTCCAACTGTTGTCCTTTCCCAAGCACATCAAACTGATGCCCTCAGATCTGTAGTTTAGGGCCTCTTACAGCCTCAGGCCTCTTCCTGCAGGCCTGTAAAGCTCTGTCTCCCC
>JACDOX010000226.1:759981-771496 GCA_014549065.1 Cardinalis cardinalis | reverse complement strand
CCCCTGGGTGAGCAGTCACGTTCAAACTTGGTTTCTATATTGTTCAATCAGTGTAAAGACCTTTACTACCCTTCAAAAGCACTGATTTCTTTTAGCTAGTTTATAGATATAGATGCACATTTATGTGATACCTTTTAGAACAGTCAACCAACTAAATAGAACCCATGATAATACCAAGTAAACCTATAATTTTTAAAACACTGAAACAGAGTTAAAGCAATTCTGATGTTTTTAGGGACTGGAAGAAATCATGTAGTGCTTCTCTCTAGGTGGAATCAAGATAAGAGAAAAAATGTTTCGTGATGGATGGTCCATTATCTCCATAATTTTTGTGTCAACATAAGTACTGAGATTTTAAAAGCAAAATCTATCAACAAATACTCTGTTAACCTCATATTGCTGGAAGTCACGAGTACACTTTTAGATATTGCATCAGCCAATTTGTTTTCGGTGTAGACCTACGTAACRTGACAACTTGCAACAAAAAAAGTTCCCTCTCTTCACTTGACAAATTTGATTCCTCACAATTATCAGACAACATCCTGGTGTCAGGAATTAAAGTCGGTTCTCATCTCGCTCACACATCCCAGCTCCCCCGGCCGTGCCCGAGGGCACCAGCAGAGGCAGAGCCACCAGGGAGGCGGCAGCAGCTCGCTTGCCCGCGGCGGTGCCGAGCCGTGCACCGAGGGCATTTGATACCCTGCAGCTGCCGGAGGGTGCAGAGCTGGGCGCTGGCTGCCCCTCCACGCCTCAAGGAGCTGCTCATCCCTCGCACACTCGCTTCCCTGGTACCCTGTAATGAGGGAAAAAACCCCAAAGCTCCTTTGGGTTCTCCTTTGCAGTTCCAGCTGCRGAGAAACCAGTTTAGCCCAGTCTGAGGTTTTGGGCAGCTGTTTTACTTCAGGATATGTGGGCATCAGTGCAGAAACCAGTGCTTGCAATAGAGCAGCCCCAAAGGCACGGCAGGAGGAGATGATGCGATGCCCAGCACCAGACCCTAAAGACACAACAATAGGGCTATTTTAATGGAAGAGAGTTCAAAGATCTCCTCGGGGTGCCAAACCTCTTGCTGGCCCATCATCCCCAAGAAAAACAAGACACTCTGGAACACTCTGCGGTATAAGCACCAGCTTCAGCCAGGGAGGGACAGAAATCTGCTGTCTCTAAGGCTGGATTTCGATGCAAAACGCTGTGGTAAAGCCAGCAATCCTCCTCTCCCCCACGTGGGGCTATTGTTTGAAGTGCAGAACAATTGAAGGGTGCTCTCATGGGCTAAAGATAGAACGACAGCTGGTGCTGTCCCTTTCCCTGTAACTGAGAATAAAACAATGCCCCAGTATTGTCTGCATTGCTGGAGCGGTGACATTGGACTCTCTGCCAAGGGASCATCCAAAAGATCAATGAAACCCGGGTTTATTTATAAGTGGGTAGTGTCATTTCTTCCCCAAAGTAATTCCACTTCCTTGGCTTTTCCAGCAGACCCTTCTGTGCCATGAAGTGGCTGTGGGTGAGGTATAAATAGCCCGAGCCTGGCTGCCAGAGGGGCAGCAGGACCAGGGGTGGCACACAGACCTGCCGTGCCAGGCTGCACCTTTGCTCCCCTGAGCTGTGCCCAGGCCTCCACAGCACCAGGGTGGGGACCAGCCACGGGTGAGGATCCCCTTCTGCCAGCAGGGAGCAGGTCCCTGCAGGGACAGCCCCAGTGCTGGATGTGCAGGGACCCAGCAGCTGCTCCTGGGCCCAGATCCACACCAACACCAGCCCTTACTGCCTCGGGGAGCTTCCGTAATATCCTGAGTTGGAAGGGACACACTGGGTTCATCAACCCAGCCCCAGCCCTGCCCAAACACCCCAACAACCCCAATCTGGGCATCCCTGGCAGCCTCAGGCTGTGCCCATTCCCTGGGGAGCCTGGGCAGTGCCAGCACCCTCTGGGGAAGAGCCTTTCCCTGGTATCCAGCCTGAGCCTGCCTGGCCCAGCTCCAGCCATGCCCTGGGTCCTGTCCCTGTCACAGAGAGCAGGGCTCTCCCTCCACTGCCACTCAGGAAGGACTTASAGACTACACTTACCAGCTGCTGGATTATGATTTTTTCTGATTATGATTTTTTTTCTGGATGTTGGATTAGGGGGTTTTTTTCCCCATAACCAACCACCAAGCAGGTGGGAGCATGGACTCTGTGTGTGTGTGTCACACATGTGTGTGTGTCCAGCTCAGCTGCTGTGCTGGGGTGCTCAGGAAAACCCTGAGCCCAAAAGCCACAGGACAGAGCCTCGTTTAGGGACAGGGGATGGTTTATAGGGGAAAGCTGCTGTCTGCAGTCCAGACTAGAGACTGGATGCCTGGAACCAGATATTTGCTGCAGTTTTGACACAGAAAAGCTCATCTTGGCTGATGTGCCATAGTGAGGTGAGTTCTCCTGTTGTGATGTGAGRACATGCAGGAATATTCCTCCCTCCTGGGTCTTGAGAAAAGCCCAAGCTGAGCAGATCCCAGAAGGAGCTCCCACGCCTGTTGCCACTCCACTTTAAACAACTGTCCCAGCTCCATGAGAGGGACTGAGCTCAATCTCATTGAGGGTTGATGACCCAGAGCAGTGAGGATCCTTCCCATGGAGCGAGGGAGAAGGTGCAAGAGGGGTGGAGATAGCAGRGGGCTGGGATGGGATTGTCCTAGGAACTGTTGTGTGGGCTTGGTGTGTATGTGCAGGACAACACCCACAAGCCTCCTCCAAAAATCTCCCCAAATCCACTCCCAGATCTCACAGCAGGTGAAAACTGGTGCAAAACCAGAGCAGCTGGGCACTGCAGGGCCAGACTGTGCCCACAGTTCAGAACCACAGCCCAGCTCTGGTTCTGATCAGCCCCTGCCCCTCCCTTGCAGCCTCCTAAGCCGCTGCTGGTCATGATTTCCAAAGGCTGCCGTGTTCCAGGGTCTGTCCTGGCAGGCCAGCTGCAATTAAGGTGCTATTAAGTATTCAGGTGAACAGGGCAAGATTCTCTTTACTCTCATTGTTTTGAAGTGCATTGCCAAAACCTCACTGGAGGCTCCCACATTCCTGTAATTTTTGCAGTGTTCAGTACAACCTTCATTCCTGCAAGTTGCTTTCTCATGGCAATCCCCAAAAGAAAACCCCCAGAACCTCAAAGCTGGAAAATTCAGGGCCAACAAACAAAACCCCTCCAATTTTCCCAGTCTCCAGACCTCACTCTCTCCATGCCTGTGTGTGACCTTGCTTGCTAGCTCTATACAATAATTCCTCGTGCCATGTCTCTTCCAGGTACTTTGTCACTCCTGATACTCATTTTGGAGGCTCTCTAYGTGGAGGGTCAGCCACCAACATGCCTGTGCTGCCCAGGGCAATGTGGGAATCACTGCAGGAGGGTGCTCATGGCAGCAGCAGCTTTGTGTGTGTGTTCATGGAGGGCTAGAGAGGCAGCACTGCCAGACAAAGCACTCAGGATGGCTCCAGCACTGTCCCCAGGGAGGGACATGCAGGCAGCACCATGGTGGGGAGAGCTGTGAGAGGAGGGCATCCCCATCCTAAACCCCACAGGAGCACCTTACCTTTGGGCTGCCAGCAGCAGCATGTCCTGCTCGCTTCGMGGGGGCTGGCTGGGCTGGTGGCTGCTGTCTCTGTCACCCTGGGGGGACAGGGCTGGGGGGGCTTTGCCTTGGAGGGGGCCTTGCATGGCCAGGCTGAGCTGGAGGGATGTGACTGGTCTGGCAGCACGGGCCTGTCACCTCCTGCGAGCAGACATTCCCACTCCATGGAAATATGCCTGAAATAGCCCCTCTGCAGATTGTCTTTATCTAATCAGCTGCCTTTGCACCCCCCTCCAGTGCATTCAGGGAGCTGATAGTGGGGATATGTTAAGTGTGGAAACCTCTAGCGAGCTGCCCGACACGGACAGTAATTCTCCTTCCTGCCACTTATCAGAGCCTGCTAATGGGAAACATTCCTGCTGGGGGTCAGGGAGCAGCCAGGGGATTTCTCTGGAGAGGGTRGCTGAGCCCCTGGCACCCTCCTGGCTCTCCAGGGCTGGGTAGGAGCTGGTCTGACCACAAAACGTTCACTGAAGGGGCAGCTCTGCTGTCTGGTGCTGGTGGTGCCCTGTCCCTTGGGGAGAGGCTTGTGCAGCCCTCAGGAGGAGCCCCCTCCTTTTCCATCATACCAGGGGCACCAACACCAAGCWCAGAGCCCAGGGGAAGAGCAGAGGTGTCTCAGTGGTCAGAGAAGATGATCTCACTGCTGAGGGTGGGTGTGCAGGGCTGGGGAATCATTGGGGCACACTGTTCACTCTGGGCTAGAGCCACCTAAAGAAAACTCCCCTCTGCTCAGGCAGAAGCCATGAGCTCCTCAGTGTGCCCATGGGATTTTGYGGGAGGTCCAAGGGATCCTACTGCCCTGTCCCACCTGCCTGAGCAGGGCACAGCTCAGGCCTTGCCAGCCATACAGGGATGAGCTTCTCAGCATCCAGAAAAACCACATCACAAACACCAAACCTGCCAAAACCACCCAAACCTGGCGGAAGAACCCTTCAGCAGCTGCTGGAGTGACCAATTCACATTTCCCCTTCTACAGATCTGCCTGGCCTTTGATGGACCCTGCTGGAACCTCTTCAAAGAGGGAGAGGAACCAGGGCGAACAGAAGGAACTGCAGGAGGAATCTCCGAAAATAAAATCTCTTTAAAGATAAGGCAGGGAGGGGGTGAGCACAGTGTGGGGCGAGTACATGCCCTGAGAAGAATGTGTGAGGCTGGGCCAGCTGGTGGGGCTGGGCCAAGGGCTCATCCCACTGCTCGGGTGCTTGTGGCAAAGGTACTTGGCACAGGACCCACCAAAGCCTYGGGTCCCTCCGGGGAGTGGGTGGAAGCTTGACCTCGAGCCCAGCACAGAGAGGCAGGAGACCACCAGGGTAACCTCAGAGGGCTCTGTGGTCCCCCAGAGCCTGTGGCTCTGCAGGTTGCTGGAACTCTGCCATCTTGGCAAGACTGAGCATGCCATGGTCAAGAGGGACCTCAGCACTGGTGTCCCCATGGTCTCTCCTGGGRGGTTGCAGCAGATGCCTTGGTGGAGTCCAGCTCTGCACCAGCTGCTCACAAATCCAGGTGAGGAGCTGCACTCCTGAACACTAACCTGCTGAGGAGTGCCCACAYGGGACATGGGCATGGGGCCCTGCACCCCATTTTATCCTGATGTACCCCAAGTCCTTGTTCATGCTACGGATTCCCCTCCATGGGAGCATTTCAGTTCTTGGGGGAGTCTGACACCATGCAAAGCACTGACATTGCTGCCAGTGAAGGCAACATCAGCCCATCCCTGAGCCCAGCCTTCCTCCCTGCTGGGGCTCAGCCCACAGGGGATGGCTCTGCAGTCCTCCTCTGTGTTTGGAGGTTTTCTCAAACCTCCTTGTTTCATGAACCTTGTTTCATGTCCTTACTTGCTATACCATTGTAATTTTTTCTACCTTCAGATTTTACAGCTGTAGCTGATTCTCTGTTCTTTCTCTTTCTAAAGCYTGCTTTTCCAGYTTTCTGAAAATCTTACCTTTACTATTTCCCACATTCCCCCACCCCATGAATCTCCCAGACTTCTCTCCAAAGCAGGGTGGGAGAGCAGGGACCTTTCTGTTGGGGGTGCAGAGATGATGGCATTGGGAACCCGGGCTGGGGGGTGTAGCAGCAGCCCTGTGTGCTGGATGGAAAGACTGACTATGGCTGGGGCTTGCATTCAGGGCAGGTGCTGGGGCTGCAAAAATCTCTCTGCAGCCTCGGCTGTGTGCCCRGGCTGAAGCCACATGCCCAAAGCAGCCTCTGGTGCTGCTATTCTGGCTGTGACAGAGCCTGTGCCACATGCAGCCTGGCACAGCACTGCACAGCTGATCCTTAACCACTCCCTGCCTCAGTTTCCCCCACTGTCAGGAGGGCTACAGCAGCCCCAAGTTACTCTGGGCTGTGAGAGGTGCTGAATGGGGGATATCAAACCCTGCAGGCACGGGCTCTGGTTCTCCAGGGTAGAAACCCCAATGCACTTTGGATGCCAGCAGCCAAGTGGCTTTTCCTTGAGCTGGCACGGCCCCAGGGTGTCCTGTTCCCATCTTGGGCAGCCCATGGTGGTGCTGCCAGGATGGAGGTGTGCTCCAGGCTGTACACAGCACCTCTGGGTGCTGTCTGGCTAAAATGGTGTGCAGGAAACCCAGCAACCTCTCTGTTGAGAGGTTGTGAACTTGGCCTAGCCACAAAACCAGCTCCCATACCAAGGTGAGGAGTTCAGGGAGCAAAACCTGCAGGATCCAGCCCCAGGGTCCTTCCCCTTCCAGACAGTCTGTCTKGGAGAAGCTAGACCAGAGCTGTGTAAGAGGTTGGGATGTTCCAGCTGGAAAAGGCAGCGGCCACACACATCCCACCAAGCAGCAGCTCCCCTGGCATGGCGGGAGGCAGGAGCAATGGGATCGAGTTCTCAGGTGCAGGAGGAACTGGCAGAGCTCTCATTCCTCACTGGAGCAGGCAGAGCAGGCTGGGAGGGCTGTGCTGCCTTCCCAAGCTGCAGTCTCTCACCCTGCCTTTGTACTCGCCTGACAATACAGGAATAAAAATAACCAGGCTGCATTTGCAGAGAGATAAAAGTGAAGTTTGCCTTTTGTGTCTGTCCGGGCAGTGGGACAGCAGCACCAATGGAGCTGTGTGGACATGACACATGGGAATTTCTGACATATCTTTTCCCACTCTGACCTTGACAGACACAATAAAAAGGGGCTTTGCAGCATGCACAGAGCCACTCAGTCCTAGCACCAAGGTCAGTAATACAGAGCATGTCTGTGTGCACGCGTGTCCCCTGTACTAACCCGCTTCACCCCGGCAGGCTGGCTGATCCCAGAGGACAGGGGCTGGCTGGGACAGACCTGGATCATGAGCATTTTTGCTGAGGACTCTGCGTTTTGCCAACTTGTGGCCCCATCCGTGATGGCAGCGGCGTTCCAGAGCTCTGCAGGGTGGCACTGCATTAGATGGATATTAAGAAGCAGAGTCATAAAAGTGCTTTTCCAAGCAGCTGCCACAGCAGCCTTCTAGAAGGGTCTTCCCAGGGGTAATACACCCAGCCTTGCTTTTATCTYGCTGCAGTATCGCTCAGCAGAACAGCCCTGGGCTCTCCAGCGGGTCCGTAGAGCTGGGATGGGTTTTAGCTGAGCTTATCAAGGAAAGGGCTCTTATTGACAATGTCACCTAAAGTGGGAATGTGGATTTTGACAGCAAAGTGATTCCAGCTCACCCAGCTGGGACTTACAGTGGGAGGGTGACAGCATCAGAAGGGAAAGTGTTCAGTAATTGTCTCATTAATACAATTTTTATCAGCTGGCATTGTTGTCCCTGTCTTCTCTCACTCTCTAAAATCAAAAGCTTGTTTGGTCACTCGTGGTTCTCAACCCAGCAATGGGCACCTTCCCCATGCACTGACCCCTTGTCCTTCCCTCCTTTCAGCACTCAGGTGTCTTTCACTCTTCTTTCGCTGCTGCCAAGTCTCCCTCAGATGGACAAGATGTCTCTGCTGGACATGAGCGAGTTTGGGGAGGCTGCTCCGTACCTCCGGAAAAGCTACACGGAGCAGCTGAAGCTCCAGACCATCCCGTTCGATGGTAAGAGAGAGCCCCGGGCTGCCGAGCCCACCCCGGGTGTGTCCCCGAGCCCAGCCCAGCCCAGCCCAGGTGTGCCCAGCACAGCCCAGGTGTGTCCCCGAGCGCACCCCGGGTGTGTCCCCGAGCACAGCCTAGCCTAGCCCAGGTGTGTCCCCAGCCTAGCCCAGGTGTGTCCCTAGCCCACCCCGGGTGTGTCCCTGAGCCCAGAACAGCCCAGGTGTGTCCCCGAGCCTGCCCCTCTGCTGTGGCTCTCTCAGGAGTCCTCCCTGCCCCTCTCCCTGTGCTGCTCCTCCAGGCATCACAGGCACTGCAGAGTTCCTTCCCCCAGCTCCCTGGARGGCAGGAAGGTCTCACAAGTGAGAAAAGCATGTTTTTGACTTTCCTCTGCTTTGCTGAGGTGTGGGTGGAGGTGATCCTTCATCTCTCCCGACCCTGRGGGGCAGGAGGGCTGGGGGACTGGTGTCAAAGCCTTCTGCAGCTCTTTCATTTTGGAGGTGTCCTCCCTGTCCCAGTCACCCTGCTCTTCCATGGCTTGCCACGCTCAGGATCCAGGGCCCAAATTGCTCCTTGCAGTTTGGCAGAAGAGTTTTTCTTCCTCACGCTGCTCCCTTCTCATGACAGTCTGAGTGCAGGCACACATGAGGCAGCAGATTTCCGTCAGGCTAGAAGTTGACCCCACCAAAGTAAAAAGCTGCCAAACATGARGAAGGCAAAGAAATCCCAGCTCCTATGACCAAGAACATAGGAAAGAATAATCACTGTCCTTCCACATTATCAAACTGCATTTATGTGGTTTTCAGTCGACAATTTCACATGGTCTCCTACATTACAACCTGTATTATGTTCCTTTCCTTTCCTTTTTCCTTTCCYCACGTCTCCTCCAGGAAAGAAGCGAGCTTGGATCCCAGATGAGAAAGAAGCCTATATCGAAGTGGAAATAAAAGAAAGCTCTGGTGGCAAAGTCACTGTGGAAACCAAAGATAAGGAAGTAAGCAAATACCTTTCCTTTTCCAAGGGAGAGCAAGTGTGTGTGKAGGGGGATACGTGTGACAGGATCACGTCTGAGGCCATGAGCTCTTGCTGATAACYCTGATCAGTCGTGCCCCGGGGGGACACACACGGCAGTGTCAGCACACGTAGGCCAGTTCCTTGCCAAGGGTGGCACCAGTTCAGCATCTCCCACCGAGGGGTTGCTGTCACAGCCCTGTGGGTGTCCTGCGGGACACACCGAGGGCACGGTGGGGCTGGCCCAGCACAGCTCCTGGATGGGGGAGCACCCCCAGCACAGCCCTTTGTGATGCTGAACCAGCGCCTGGCTCATCCCGGAGCCTGGAACAACAGGTAAGGGGCCAGCTGGCCAATTCCTGCTCCTTTTAGCCCAGATTTGCAGTRGGGTGAGCTGTTGGGAGGACAGGCTGTGACGGGCAGAGAGACTCCAGCTTTCCGCAGCAAAACAAGCAAGGACCAGCTGGTATTTGTCAAGATAATATCCAGTGCAATTAGCTGCAAATGAGCTTAATTAATATTCCTTTCTTCACTATGGAAGTCTCATGACCCTGCATTTTCACTGCAGAGCACACTGGTCTGAAACTGGGGGAAAGAACAAGGAYCTCACCAGGCAGTAGATGATAGACTTCATTATTTCTATTTCTTCTCCAGTCAGAATAGTACTAAGAGCAGTTTGTGCATGCTAAATGTGAAAAAAGAGATATGTAATTGTCTTTGAAAAGTGTCAAGGCTTTGAAAATATTTTGTCTGAATTTTCGAAAGCGAGTAAAGAGTTTTGCCCTCTCCAAAGTGAAATTKGTCATAGAGGAGTTATAAATTTTAGAAGTTTGTTCTGATATTTAGAACACCTTCCAATTCTGAGAACAGAGCAGTTTCCAAACCCTATTTGCTGTTTCCTCTTGAACCGTCTTTTTAATGATTTGTCATGGATTTACAAAATCAGAAACTATATCAGCTTTCCCTGGATAAGCATTTCCAGCAGAAAGTTTTGAGACATAAAGCCTTCCTTTATCCTTCTGTGTACCCTCCTGCTTTTAACACCTGGTGTCTTTTRACACCATGTGCTTCATCTTCACCCATAAAAAAGATAAACCTCTGAAAGATTTAATTTAGTCTTTATTAACAAGACCATTTGCTAAATCCAGCTTCTCCGTCCAGGCCAGATACGTAACGTGATATTTTCCCCGTGCTTGGTCTCGTGGGATTAAATAAATCCAGTTTTAAGTGATGGAGTACAGGCTTCAGCTGTTTGCCCAAATAACCAGGGATGTCTTTGGAGCAAAAGACAGCATGGGCTTTTAGGCTGGGAAGGAGAACACAGGATGGGGGTGTCGGGCACATTTTGGGGGAATAACTTGGACCTGTCAGGCTCAGCAACAACCTGAGCTCAGGCTCAACCCGCTCCCTGAGGAGGGAGCAGGCTGGGTGTGCTTGTCCCAGCTGGGCTTTGTGCTGGGTGCTGCTGGGGCTGCCCTGGGCCTGTCACCCCGAGCATTGGGCAGCCCTGCCAGGTGCCAGCGGGCACAGGGACCAAGGCTGTCCCCAGCACGGGTGTCCTCCCACCTGGCAGGTTCTGGGCAGAGGGTGCTCGGTGAGGGCCGGGGTCCCTCTGACGTGTCCCCCTCCTCTGACAGACACGGGTGGTGAAGGAGGACGAGGTGCAGCCCATGAACCCCCCCAAGTTTGACATGATCGAGGACATGGCCATGCTGACACACCTCAACGAGGCCTCTGTGCTCTACAACCTGAAGCGCCGCTACTCCCACTGGATGATCTATGTAAGCCCACAGCACCCGTGGGGTGGGGTGGGGAGGTGAGGGGACATTGGGACATCCCTCATCTACSCGTTTTCCCCCTGCAGACCTACTCGGGGCTCTTCTGTGTCACCATCAACCCCTACAAGTGGCTGCCGGTGTACACGGCGCCCGTGGTGGCAGCCTACAAGGGCAAGCGGCGCACGGAGGCACCGCCGCACATCTACTCCATCGCGGACAACGCCTACAACGACATGCTCCGCAGTAAGCCCTGCCCTGGGGGACCCCATCCCGGCCAGCCCGGGCTCCTGGGACCCTGCAGCACTGCCCTAACACCGGCTCCTTCTCTTGCAGACCGTGAAAACCAGTCCATGCTCATCACGTAAGTGTCCCCGCATCTCCTGGCTCTGCCCCGATACCCTCCGTGCTGTGCTCTGTGCCCTGTGCCCGGAGCAGCCCCCCCGGCCGCGTCCCCTCCCCATGGCGGCAGCTGTCGCCCTTGCCCCGCCACCGTGCCAGGTGACAAAGCCCCGCGCGGGCCGGGCTCCCCCGCACCCCGACAGCTGCGGGAGCGCCCCGAGCCCCGGCACCCTCCGGGGGAAAGCAGAGATGGAGGCCAAGGCCGCGGCGAGATGGTGGCCGGAGGGAGAAGGGTGATGTGGGAGGGTGGAGGCCAGGTTGATTTCAAGTGACATCTAGATAAGGGCTATATAAAGGACTCTAAAGGACCCTCCGCCGCTGCCAGGAGCCAGGGACATTTTTAGCCTCGGCCATGGCCTAATTAGGAAAGGCAGGGGCTGCGGAGAGATGCTTGGCGAGTGTCCGGTGGCGGCCCCGCTCCCCCCGGCTCTTTGTGCTCCGGGATTACAATGGCACAGCGGCACTAACTATAGGGATGAGCTCAGCCCCTCACAGCGGGCACCCTCCGCCCCGGCACCGTGCCCCTGCTGCCATCCCCGCCATGCCCCAGCAAGGCCGGCCCTGCTCAGAGCTCTCGGGCTGATCCCGGACAGCTGCAGCCCCCGGGCAGGGACACACGGACAGCCCGGAGCTGCTGTGGCTCCCAGGGCAAGCTGAGCCCTGCCGGGACACACGGACAGCCCGGAGCTGGTGTGGC
>JACDOX010000226.1:748832-759660 GCA_014549065.1 Cardinalis cardinalis | reverse complement strand
ACACACGGACAGCCCGGAGCTGGTGTGGCTCCCAGGGCAAGCTGAGCCGTGCCGGGACACACGGACAGCCCGGAGCTGGTGTGGCTCCCAAGGCAAGCTGAGCCCTGCCGGGACACACGGACAGCCCGGAGCTGGTGTGGCTCCCAGGGCAAGCTGAGCCCTGCCGGACACACGGACAGCCCGGAGCTGGTGTGGCTCCCAGGGCAAGCCCCGAACACAAGCACGCACCCCTGTGAGCTGGGGGTGAGCGAGAGCTGCAGCCTCGCCATCCTCCGAGGCTTGGCTTGTCTGGGATGGTTGTGCCTGTTCTTTGCCTCATGCCCTTGTCTGTGTATTTCTGTTACTCTAAGCGGAGAATTTGTGCCTGTTCTTTGCCTCATGCCCTTGTCTGTGTATTTCTGTTACTCTAAGCGGAGAATCTGGTGCTGGTAAGACTGTAAACACCAAGCGGGTCATTCAGTACTTTGCCATTGTCGCAGCCTTGGGCGACACACCGGGCAAGAAATTAGTAAGATCTTCTTTTCCAACAAGTTCTTGTTGTTTTCTTCCTTTTTTTTTTTTTTTCGTTTTTTAATTTTTTTCCCCTGCCTTCCCCTTTCTTCTTACTTTTTCTTCCCCAACTTTTTGCGGTTTGGTCTGACCCACCCAGGGCTTGGCTTTTCCCTGACTTTTGAACAAGCAAGGCTTGAAGTTATTCTGCTCAAGGGGAAATGGATTTTTTTTTATGTGGCTGCTCAATCCATGCAGCCTGGAAGAGGTGCTTCAGTTGTTCTCTTTCTCTTCTCTTCCTCTTTCAACACCCCAGTGATCCTCTTAAGGAACATTAAAGGGATGAAGTAAACCTTCCATTTCCCACCTTGCTTCTTTTAAGCCTTGCTTTTCAGCATTTTCTCCTTTTTTTCCCCACCTTTTGTTGATTTTGACCCTTTTCTACCTCGTGCTTTTCTTGCTCTTGTTTTGAATCTTGCTTTTCTTTGGTGCTGGTTATTTTTGAGCTGCCCTTGCAATTGCTTATTTCTTCTGGATACTTTGAGGCTCCAGCCTGCTTTCCCCTCGAGGAAGCAAACTGGCTGCTTTAGGTATCAGACAAGCAATACTTCAGCATTATTTTCTTTCCTCTTCTTCAAGTTTGAATTTAACTGTTCTTGCTTTTTGATGCATTTCTTTATTTTCTTGAGCTAATCTATTTAACAACTTTTTGGCCTCTCCTATAAAGTTTAATCCTCCGAGTTTTTTTTTTCCTCTTGGACTTTTTTTTTGGCACTAAATGGTCATGCCCTGCTTTTCTGACCATGCTTCTTGTGATTCTTGCCTGTCTTTTCTGGATTTCTAAAGATCATTTTCTCTCCTTTCTCTAGGCAGCTCTTGCCACTAAAACTGGGGTAAGTGTTGTGGGCTCTGTAATGCTGAGGACAGAGTTCTGCTGCACCACAGATCTGTGATGGGCTGATGTGTGGGGCCTCCTCCTTAGGTCTGGGAGCAGCACCTGGGCAGTGTTTAGGTCTCCTCTTRGCTTTGTATCTGCCTCCTCCCCACMGCTGGAAGCTTGGCTGTTTCATCTCTTTCTGCCTTTCTGACTCCAGCCTCTCCTTCAAGGGATAATTACTCTGGATAGAAACATTCATTTCCATCCAGAGCTGATGTCCTTGCCTGGGGGACATTTCTGAGGTGTTTGCTCCAAGGAAACCCAGCAAAGGTTCATCCCCTGTGGCTCCCAGTGCCCCAATGGCTCAGTCACACACCCTTGGTTTCTYTGAGCCTTTAGCTGCTGCACACCCTTCCCTGCCTGGGGATGTTTGTCATCACACGGGTGACCACTGGGACAAACAGGGTGAGGCAGCTCAGGGGCTGGACCTGTGGGTCTTGGGGATGGCCAGGCTGAATTTAGAGATCAGAGCTCAAGGAATACTCAGGTGAGTTGGTAACTGTGTGATGCACAGCTGCTCCCTGTTTTGCCCTTCACACAGCTGGAGCTGCAGAGGTGGGGAGCAGTTGTGGTTCCACCATTGGAAGGAGAGGGTGGCTCTGGGTGGGCAGAGCCCAGAGCTGGTGTTCCCCAGCTGAGGAAAGCCCTGTGTAATGTGTCAGAGTCGGGGCAAAGCTCTCATGAAAAGTCCTGCAGGTGTTTGTGCCGCCAAAGTCTGCAGGAGGTGTCAAACCCCACCGTCCTCCATAGGGTGTAGCAGTCTCTTGCTCCTCTCCTCAAGTCCTTCTCCTGCTTTACCTGCATTAGGCAGAGGCCGTCTCTTTATCTTTGAACAGAGAAACACACATGGAAAACAARGTTAGGAGAGGATTCATCTTAGGGCTTGCTCAGGAGAGCCCCAGTATTCCCAGCAGATCATGCAGCTGGCACTTGTGGTGTATTCCCATCACACGGGGACCCTGCAGTGCGTGTTGTTGGTGTAGGGACCTTGTTTCACAATGTGCTGTTGATGTGAGCTGCCCTAGACTTTGGTTTGTGGAAGAGGAAATGCCTGATGCCCGAGAGCCTGAAATGATTCAGCGTGGTGTGACAACACGAGCTTGCTCTTGGTTTGCATTGTGTAGCTCCTAAGAAAGGGGGCAAGGACTGCTGTGTGCAGAGGGGACAGCAGCTTGGGGCTCCAGTTTGGGTGAGGAGAAGGCCACAGAGGGCACTGCTGCAAACCCCAGCTGTGCTGGTGAGCGGAGATGCCTCGGGGGCAGCAGGTCAGACAGCTGAGGAGTGCAGCAAGCAGCCCCTGGCACTGCTCCKGCTCTTGGTGGCAGATCCCCTCTGGCTCTGTGACACACCCTTTGGTTTTGTCCCCCAGGGCACCCTCGAGGATCAAATCATCGAGGCTAACCCAGCCATGGAGGCTTTTGGCAATGCCAAAACCATAAGAAACGACAACTCCTCGCGTTTTGTGAGTGCCTCGGTGGGCAGGGAGCTGTGGCTGCTGGGGTGGGCTGCGTGCACAGGGGGTGGCACTGTGGCCTCGTGCCCTGGGAGCCACAGGCACGTGGCAGGGAGGTGGAGCTGCTTCCCAGTGGCACTGGACTGCCAGAGCCWCGTTGTTCTGGTTTTTCAGTGCAGCAAATGGTGGCCAGCACAAATGGCCCTGGTGTCACAGCCTGTGACATCCCTGGCAGGACCGAGGCTGAGAGGGACACTGAGCACAGCCTGGGGTGCTCTGGGACCGACARGTGTGTCCCTTCCAGGAAGCAGCACCGTTTTTGCYGAGCCCAGCCTGGCTCTGCTGTGCCTGCAGGGGAGGGAGGCACTGCTGGGGGAGACCCTGAGCCCAGCACGGAGCAGGGGCTGCAGGCAGGCTCTGTGTCACAGAATGGTCAGTGGTAAGAATAGACCTGAGGACAGGGGTTTATCTGCTGTCAGTGAAATTTCTGCCTGCCTGGWATTTAAACCCTTGGGCAAAGCTCTTTGAGCTTCTTCACATTACAAAGCAGAGAACTTCACCCCTTTAGAGAGGCCAGTAAGTTGCCTGGCATCAGCAGAAGCTCAAGAAGTGGGAAATGAATTCAGTTTCTAGGGGCAGTTCAGAGCTGTAGCTCTGTAGGCAAGCCCAGCATTTACCTCCTGTGGGTGTTTTCAGGGCAAGTTCATCCGGATCCACTTTGGTCCCTCAGGGAAATTGGCCTCTGCAGACATTGACATCTGTGAGTAGCTGCCCTGGGGAGGGAATCCATCCCACATTGTGCYCAGCTCTGGGAAGGGACAAGCCCTGCTCTGATCCCTCTGCCCTACTTCATTCTAGATCTTCTGGAAAAATCCAGAGTGATTTTCCAGCAACCCAAAGAGCGGAGCTACCACATTTTCTACCAGATCCTGTCTGGGAAGAAACCAGAGCTGCAAGGTAAGGCAGCCAAAGATGCAGCACAGCCCTTGGAGCAGGATGGCCTGAAAACAGCCCCAGAGAGCTCTGGGGTCAGCTTTGGGGTCCACAGGAATGAGCAGACCCAGCTCACCATGCAGGTCCTGCCCTTGAATGCTTTGCTAGCTGTGCAGGATCATGGGATTGGTGGAATTCRGGGTGGAAGAGATTTCAAGAGGTCATCCAGCCCAGCCTCCATTATCCTCACAGGCTGAGAAGCCAGACTAAAGCCCTTTCTGCCACTGTGTAGGAGCAGAGATCACCAGGGTCTGTCTGCAAGGTGGGAATGTGCTCTGCCTTGCACAGAGTCCTCGTGGGGTGGTGGGTACAGCGCTGACCTCAGCGTGTGCAGCCTGCAGATTTACTCATTTTGGGATGGAGGGAAGTGTTTTGCAGTCTCCTCAGCCGGTGAGATGACCTGTTCCAGGTGAGCTGGGACACAGCTGCCCAGCTCTCTCTGGGCACTGCTGCAGATGTGATCCCCAGGACAGCCCCACCTGATCTGAGTTGGTGCTGGGGCAGCTCTGAGCAGCCTCCTGGTGCCACATCCCGCTCAGGAAGCCTTTCCCCACGCAGAAGGATGGCTGGCACAGCCCCTGGGGTGCTCAGCTCTTGGTGAGGGCTCCTGAGCTTGGTGCTGAGCAGCACCTTATTAGGCAGGTCTGAGGGAGCAGTAATCTTATCTGGAGTCACAAGGGCATGGTGGCCACTTCTAAATCAGTCTGCAGCCAGGCCATATCCCAAGATAGCAAGCAGGAGGCAAGCACAGAAGAGGTGGACCCACGTGTGGACCTGCCTGTGCTGGAAGAGGCTGTTCCTCCCCCAGCTGGTGGGGCTGGGGAAGCCTTCCTGCTCCATCTGCCCAGGGATGTCCCTGGCAGGCTGGCCTCACCCTCTGCATGTCCTCCCCCTGCAGATATGCTGCTGCTGTCCCTCAACCCCTACGACTACCACTTCTGCTCCCAGGGGGTGACAACRGTGGACAACCTGGATGACGGCGAGGAGCTCATGGCCACGGATGTATGTGCTCAGCCCCGGGGCTGGGGAGGGCACAGCCCTCCTCTGGGCAGCTCTGGGGGTGTGCCCTGGCTTCCCTCTTTAAATCAGTTGGGATTTCCCTCTCTGTGCCCCTCTTTAAATCAGTTGGGATTTCCTATGGATCACTGGTGATCATTGTGAGCCTCCAGGAAGGGCCAGAGCGACTCTGATCTGCACCAACAGCCTCATCCAGGCAGGGAAGGGAGAGTCAATCCCTGCATCAGGAAGGGCCTGAGGCACAGGAGCATTTCCCATAGTGCCCATGAGAAAGAAGGTCACAGAATCATTACATTTGGAAAAGAYCCCCAAGACCACTGAGTCCAACCTGTGATTTATCCCCACCCTGACRCCCAGCCCAGAGCACTGAGTGCCATGCCCAGCCCTTCCTTGGACACCTCCAGGAATGGGGCACCACTGCCCTGAGCAGCCCCTGCCGATGCCTGACAACTCTTTCTGTGAGGAAATTCCTCCTGATGTCCAACCTGAACCTCCCCTGGCACAGCTTGAGGCYGTTCYCTCCCATCCTGTCCCTGTTCCCTGGAGCAGAGSCTGATTCCCCCTGGCTGTCCCCTCCTGTCAGGAGCTGTAGAGATCAGTCAGGTCTCCTCCTGAGCCCTCAGCTTGGAGAACCTCCTCCTTGTGGATGCTGGGCCAGTCCTTTGGCTTCCAAATGGGTCTTGTGGGAGCTGGAGCCACATTCAAACCCCGTGGGCAGSATTCCTTGGTTAGGTGCCCATTCAGAGAGGGCACCCTGCCCAGCCCCAGGACAGGGAGAGTACCTTAGGAGACAGTGGGAGAAGAACCAACCCTCACCTCAGCGTGGTGAATTTGTTCTATCTTGACTGCTTTGTGTCTCCTCAGCACGCCATGGACATCCTGGGCTTCAGCAGCGATGAGAAATACGGCTCCTATAAAATAGTGGGGGCCATCATGCACTTTGGGAACATGAAATTCAAGCAAAAACAGCGGGAAGAGCAGGCAGAGGCTGATGGCACTGAAAGTGAGTGGGGCTCTGGGCTCCAGGGCAGGAGCAGCAGGGGGTGGGAGGGTCAGGACAGACGGACACGAGAGATCTCTGCAGCCAGGGCTGGAACCTGGGGTTTATTGCAAAGGGCCTGGGGCAGGGCCCTGCTGGGAGCTGCAGCCACAGCTCAGAGCAGAAAAGAGAAGTAAAGAGAGTGGGAAAGAGAGAGAGGGCAAGAGCGTGGTAAAGAGGATGAGAGAGAGAGTAAAAGAGAGAGGACAAAGGAGTAAAACAGAGTGAGAGAGCAAGGTTCCCCTTACAGTACCATAAATCTCTTTCTGTGCTGAATATTCAAATTCTCACCAACCAATCTAGTACAAGATACAAATCCCACAGCATTTCCATACAGCCTATAAGAATCACTACATTCCCACACTGTGTTACATTTTAAACCCTAAAAACTCCTCTTTGGGCCCCTTTTGCCAAACTAGTAGGATCTGCTCTGCCCCTTGGGCCTGTCTGCAAGCAGAGGGTGTTGTTCCATCAAAAGGGGATCACCTTCAGCTGGCCACACCATTGTTTTCCAGTTGTTCAGTCACTGAGGTATCTCAAAGCTTACTTTCACTGCAATCTCACTTATAGTTTCCATATTCTCAAAATCTTTTGCCAGCCAATCCTATTGATAAGGCTTTCCTGTTTCATCTTCCCCGGCACTCCAGAGCTGCCCAGGCTGGGATAACTCCCCCTGCCTGGCCTGTGGRGGTCAGGCACCCTGATCCCCTGATCCCTCACTGACTTAGGCCCTGCTGGGATGCCCCAAGGGCTTGGCCTTGAGCAGGAATATTTGGGACAGTCTCTCTGCRAGGTGGTCTCATCTGCATCAGACTTGTCTCAGCAGCATCACAGGCTGTCACAGCCCTGCTGGGCTTCATCTTGTGCAGTCTCCTCCTGCTCTTCACCTCCTGCCCTTCACTGCCCAGCATTCCAGCCAGGCTGGGAGCAGGCCCTGCTCAGCTCACAGCCTCCTGARGAGCTGTTCGAGTAGGACACGATCACTGTCCAACACTTTCCCTGGTTTGTTGCTCAGCAAATCCAATGCAATGCACAGATCTAAGAACAGTCAGGCTGCAGAGCAAACCTGAAGGGAGAGGGTGACTTTCCAGCGTGTAGGAGGGTCAGAAGGAGGAGCTCTAGCACATACTTGGAAGGTTTCAGCAGGGATCCAGCAGAAATGATTACGTGGATCAATCTTTGTCATGTTAACATTCATGAAGGAAAAGTTCTCTGTGCCTCAGGAGTGGCAACACAGCCTTTAGCTGCTACCTGGTAATGAGTGAAGGTTTTGATATGGCCCTGATTTCCCTGCAGAGGTGATTTGCTAGCTACAATCTGCTATTAGGAGTTTATGAAAGACAATCAACTCTCTTCTGGTCAATTCAAATTCCCTGCGTGGAAATTCAATTCATGGAAATTCAATTCATGGAAATTCAAGTTCCCCTCCACTGGAAAATGCACAGAGAATCCCGGATCAATAAGGCTAAAACCTGATAAGCACCTGATAAGGTGCAGCAGGCCTCCAAACAGTAACTTCTCAGTCAGGAGGTTCAAACTTTAAAGCATCATAGACTATCCAAGATGGAAAATCACATTAGAAACTGGAGGAGGTGGAAAAAACAGTATTGTTAGCACTGTCATCATAGGAGCAGGTCATTTTTTATTTTGATTCCTTTTCCCCTTTCCAGACCCTCCTTGAGGGCTCCTCATACCTTTGTGCTGCCTTGCAGGTGCTGACAAAGCTGCCTATCTCATGGGAATCAGCTCAGCTGAACTCATCAAGGGGCTGCTCCATCCTCGTGTCAAAGTGGGCAATGAGTACGTGACCAAAGGGCAGAACGTGGAGCAGGTGAGTGACAGGACAGCAGGACACTGGGCTGCCACTGGTGCTTCASTTCACTGTCTTGGGTGTAGGAGGACTCTCCAGAGCAGCAGGAGAAGGTGTATCCACAGTTCTTGGCTTTTAGGAGCAGGGGAAATGGGTGGCAGAGCTGGCTGATGGCTTTGCACAGTAACCAAGGCTGCAGATCCAGTGTGGTGTGTTTGAAATGTGGGTTGGATCCCAGCCAGAGCAGGTCCAGGCTCTGTGGATCTGCTTCAGAGACAGTCACACTCCTGTGAAGAGTTCAGCCCTGAAAATTGGAAAACTCTGGATATCTAAACACTTGTCTGAGTTGATCTTGTTGAAGACTCAAATGGACCAAACATGTATCTTGTGAGATTCCAGCCACACCCCAGCTGGGAACCCAGACCTGGCCTGAGTAGTGCAAGCCAGTCCTTGAGCACAGTTCAGGAGCTGGTGTCCTATCCAAAGTGGGCTGTAGGTCCTGGCCAGGCACAAGGCTTCTGAAAATGTCACTTTAAACTGAATTTATATCCTAAGACCCTGGAGTCAAGATAGGCCAGGTAGGCAGGAACACACTTATGAAGAATGCAAAACTAATTTTGGAGCTTGTGCTGTAACCACAAACTCCTTGGATGTGTCTGTCCATCCTTTGTGTGCCAGGAGGAGCTCTCTGTCAGCCTGTGACTCCTGCAGGAGCWGGGAGAAGCTCACTTGTGGTARTGYTCACAGGGGTCCCAGGAAGAGGGAGGAGATGAGGATCTGACTCCATGTTTCAGAAGGCTGATTTATTATTTTATGATATATATTATATTAAAACTATACTAAAAGAATAGAAGAAAGGATTTCATCAGAAGGCTAGTAAGGAATAGAAAGGAATGGAACGATAATAAAATCTTGTGACTGACCAGAGAGTCCAAGCCAGCTGGACTGTTGATTGGCCATTAATTAAAAACAACCACATGAGACCAATCCCAGATGCACCTGTTGCATCCCACAGCAGCAGATAACCATTGTTTACATTTAAGGAAAGGATTTTTCATCAGCCATGTGTGTGACACTCCCTGTGTGCTCTGGGCTSTGCCTTGCAGGTGCTGTACGCTGTGGGGGCCCTGGCTAAGGCCACCTACGACCGCATGTTCAAGTGGCTGGTGACCCGCATCAACAAGACCCTGGACACCAAGCTGGCCAGGCAGTTCTTCATTGGGGTGCTGGATATTGCAGGCTTTGAGATCTTTGATGTGAGTTCTGCAGGCCCCTGCAGTGGGTTCAGGGAGTTCAGTCCCCTGGGGTTTGAGAGCTCCTCTAAGMAGGTGCTGGCCTTGATGAGAAGAGGGGCTCTTGTCTGGATTGGTGTGTCTGGAGCAAGCAGGAATGATTTAACACTGCTGTGGGCACATCTCTAGTGATTGCTGGCTGCCTGCTGTGGCAGCCACACGGCTGGGCCTGGCAGGGATCACCCTTCACAGCCAGGCAAAGCACAGGAGTGAATCCCTTCCTGCTGCTACAGGACGTGAAATAACACGACATGCACACACAGCTCTCCCAAGGTAAAAAGAGCACTTTTAATTTCTGACTGCAACATTTATAAATTTCCAAAAGTGACAGTGCCGCCTCTCCAATGACACTGGACAAACCAACAGTCCATCAAATTTCTCCTCCTCCAGAAAAGAATACAAAACAATGAGTTATTCACAGCTAGTGTGTGAGAAAGTTCATTACAAGAATGTAAAAATCAGAAGGCTTAGAAAATCTTAAAAAATCAGGGTGACACCTTCCTTTCTGGAGCTCCTCCTTCTGACTCAGATCTGTTTTGTTCTTGCAGTTCAACAGCTTCGAGCAGCTCTGCATCAACTTCACCAATGAGAAACTGCAACAGTTCTTCAACCACCACATGTTTGTCCTGGAGCAGGAGGAATACAAGAAGGAAGGCATTGAATGGGTCTTCATTGACTTTGGCCTGGACCTGCAGGCCTGCATTGACCTGATTGAGAAGGTAGAGTGTGAGGCAGGGCATGGAAATGGTACTGCTGGGGGATTTGTTTGCAAAGGCTGCAACAGAGAGGTGCTCTGGTACCAAAATTTAATTATTCCCACCCTGGTCAGTGGCTAGTGCCCAAAATTTTTTTCCCAATACTTTCAGCTTAGAGCCTTCAGCCCCTTGAGACCTTTTCCACACAAATTTTGACTTTATGAAAACACGGAAATTCTGTTTCTACCCACTGGGGAGCCACAAAACCTGGTGCAGCCTTTTCCTCCAGAGAGCAATCATCTCTTCCCCTTTTTCCCTACCCACTTGCAGCCCATCAGTRCCTCTTGAGCATTCACTGATTCAGAGCAGCCTGTAGAAAATATTTCCACCATTGCACGAAGGAAACTCTTCTTTCTTTTGGAAAGGAGCAATCCTGGAGAGGATCCCTCCTTCTCAACAATTTGTTGAACTAGGGCAAACTGCCATGTCTTGCAGGCCTGGCCAGTCCCACATGGAGGTCAGGAATATGCCAGTGACAGCTTGGCCCCATGGCCAGTGTCTTGCACCTGGCTAGGATGGGATCTCCCAAGCATCCCTGTTTTGGGATGGGACGTGGCAACACTGAGCTCAGTCCTCTTTATCCCCGCTCTCCCTGCAGCCCATGGGAATCCTGTCCATCCTGGAAGAGGAGTGCATGTTCCCCAAAGCCTCTGACATGACCTTCAAGTCCAAGCTCTACGACAACCACATCGGGAAGTCGCCCAACTTCCAGAAGCCGCGGCCGGACAAGAAGCGCAAGTACGAGGCGCACTTTGAGGTGGTGCACTACGCTGGTGTGGTACGTCCCTGGCAGCTCCTCCCAGCCCCCACGCCTCCCCCTGRGCAGGGACAGGGCTGGCCTGACCCTCCCTGTCCTGGGACAGGTGCCATACAACATCGTGGGGTGGCTGGACAAGAACAARGACCCCCTGAACGAGACAGTGGTGTCCGTCTTCCAGAAATCCCAGAACAAGCTCCTGGCCTCCCTCTATGAGAACTATGTGGGCTCTGCTTCAGGTGAGGAACCCTCTCACCCTGTTTTTACTTCAGTCTCCTCTCCTCTC
>JACDOX010000226.1:736432-748577 GCA_014549065.1 Cardinalis cardinalis | reverse complement strand
CTGAGTCTTTCAAGGCAGGCAGATGTTTTGCTGATGTAARTAATCAATATTTTAACCCAACAGAGGAACCTCACAAGCCAGGGACCAAGGAGAAACGTAAGAAGGCAGCTTCTTTCCAAACAGTGTCACAGCTGCACAAGGTGAGAGCCAGCCCCTCATCCAGGGCCATGAGGGAAACCTGCTGAGGGTCCCACCAGCAGTCACACTTCCTGCCAAGACTCTTGGTTTCTTGCATTTCCTGGGGCCTGAGGGACCATGAGAGCTCCTGAGGGACCATGAGAGCTCCTGAGGGACCACCACCAGACCAAAGCCCCCAACTCCCTCTGTTCCCTGGCCAGGGGGGCTGTGCCTGGCAGAGTCCCAGCCCTGTCCCCGTGCTCCAGGGCAGGACAGGAGGCTCCAGGCTGGCAGAGCTTCCTACCCCTGGAGCTGGGCTCGTGCTGCTCCTGCCCTCGTGATGCTTGTGGCAGCTCCTGCACCTGTGAGAGAGAGGCAGTTAAGACTTGTAGTGATGTTTAGATAATTAATTCCATGAACATCACTTTAAGTCTGTGCTACTTCTCTCCTCGTTCCTGTCAGCTGGAAGGGCAGAAGACAATGGAGGAGGATCTTGCAGGTGTCTGAGCAGGCAGCTCCCTGTGCTGGGGGGTGACCTGGCCCATTGGACAGCTCAGGATGTCACACAGCTCCATCCCATGCTCACCACTGGAGCCACTGGTCCAGCCCAGAGCTCAACAGCTGGAAGGCAGCACAGAGGGTTGTGTCCTGCCATGGCAGCCTTGTGACAAGGCAGAGGTCACAGCCCTGAGGCTGCCAGAGCTCCAGGAGTCTGGACGGCACTCCCAGGCATAGGGTGGGGTTGTTGGGGTGTCTGTGCAGGGCCAGGAGCTGGACTGGATGATCCCTGTGTGTTCCTTCCAACTCAGGGTATTCTGTGATTCTTTGCCAAGGTGTATGCAGAAGGCAGCTCTGTGGCAGAGCCCTTGCTGAGGGAAAAGTGTGACTTTCTTCCTTCTGGACAAGTCACAGGCCTTGGGGAAAGGTGTCTGTGGTGAGGAGTTGCCCCATGGTGATGTGGAGCTGTGGGAAGGTGTTCTCTTCCCTGAGCTGGTCCTGGACAGGCTGAGCCTGTACAAGCAGGGGAAGGCAGCTGGAAAGGTCAAGGGCAGAGTTGCCTTGGAGAGAAGAGGAGGAGCAGTCTGGCTCAGCAGGGCCCTCTCTCACGGCCAGAAAGGGGTGAAGCAGTGTGGAAGTGCAGGGAAATCCTGGACACCAGCACTGGAACTGCAGGGTGCTGAGCACAGAGCTCTGTACCAGGAATGTGCTCAGTCCCGTGTCCCTGGCTCTCCCCTGCAGCAAAACTTTACCTACAAACACTTGGGAAGCATCTGGCACTGCAAACTCCTGTAGCACAGCAAAACCTGCCAGGGCCATCTGGCCTGTGTGCCAGCCCAGCCCCCTGTGCCATGGRACAGCCTCCCACCCTGGCAGGGGGCACTGACCCTGCCCCAGGTGGGGATGGCCCCTGCCAGGATAGCAGCAGGAAATTCCCTTTCTCCTGCCAAAAGGGGCTCTCAGGGTCTGCTCCCTCCCTGCCTGTGGGGGAAAGGAGCTGGAGAGACAGGAGCATTGCAGGSAAGCAGAGCTGTCCCCTCACCCCGTGTCTGCCCTGCAGGAGAAYCTCAACAAGCTGATGACCAACCTGCGCTCCACCCAGCCCCACTTCGTGCGCTGCATCATCCCCAACGAGACCAAGACCCCAGGTATGGGACAGCCACATCTGGGCACTGGCACCCACCCTCTCCCCAGCTCTCTTCATGCTGCGCTGAGCCCTGACCCCATCTCAGTGCTGAAACTCCTGTGACCCAGGTCAATCTCCTCTGCTGGGGAGAATGAGCTTTGCCAGGCTCTCATTTTGGGTGTGCAGCCTGGCACCTGGCATGGATGCACACCCAAAATGGGATGCACAGCAGGCAGGGATGAGTCTGCCAGGCTGAGTCCTGTGACAGTGTTCATAGGGGTCTTAGGATGAGGGAGGAGATGAGGATCTGACTTTATGTTTCAGAAGGCTTGATTTATTATTTTATCATATACATTATATTAAAACTATACTAAAAGAATAGAAGAAAGGATTTCATTAGAAGACTAGCTAAGAATAGAAAAAGAAGGAATGATAATGAAGGCTTGTGGCTCGGACAGAAAGTCTGAGCCAGCTGACTGTGATTGGCCATTAATTAGAAACAACCACGTGAGACCAATCACAGATGGCACCTGTTGCATTCCACAGCAGCAGATAATTATTGTTTACATTTTGTTCCTGAGGCCTCTCAGCTTTTCAGGAGGAAAAATCCTAAAGAAAGGATTTTTCATAAAAGATGTCTGYGACRGAGTTCCACATGCAAGGCCCGGTCTGCAGCACTGGTGCTCAGCACACACCTGCAGGACAGGCTGAAACCTGTGTTCAAGCCATGGGATGTTCCCAGGGTTCACACCCAGGCTGCAGCTGCATTTTCTCTGTCTTCTTGGGCTGAGCCCGTGCTCTGTGTGTGTCCTGCCCCTCAGGAGCCATGGATTCCTTCCTGGTGCTGCACCAGCTGCGCTGCAATGGAGTCCTGGAAGGGATCCGCATCTGCCGCAAGGGCTTCCCCAACAGGATCCTCTACGCAGAGTTCAAGCAGCGGTAACGCCCTCCCCTTCCYCACCCAGCACGTGTTTCCAGGGCAGACAGACTTGTCCTGGCTCTGAGCTGCTCCCCAGCTTGTGCAGAGCTGCTCTGGACCCCCAGTGCCTGCCCAGTTTGGGATAGCTCTGCTGCTGGCCCTGGGGGGCAGGCATGGAGGGTTTGGGCTGGGGTCTGGGTGTTTGAGGTGCTGCTGCAGGGGGAAGGTGGCAAGGCTCATGTCACTCTTGTGCTGAGAATGACACAGGAACTGGCAGGAGGCAGGATTGTAGAAAGAGCAAAGAAGGCTTTATTCAAGAGAATAATGTGGTTTTTATAGAGTGGTACAATAGATTTTGATTGACTAACTAATAAAAACATCTTCACACACTGKTTTTGAAAAGAACGGACAGACAGACAAAGTAGAAAAACACCACCTGCAGATTGTTTATACTTAACAAGTTATCACATCTTTACAACTTCCTAAAAATTCTCACAARCTGCTGTGAGAAACAYTTGCTGTTTCTCTCTCTCTGTCCCATGGCATCCACAGCCTCAGGCTTTTCTGATCCTGGCTCTGATTTCTCTCTGCCCTTGGGAYGGATCCTTAGGGTTCTCACCTTAGGGTCCCATCCATGCTGCCTAATGAGGGCAGTGGCCTCCTGGCACAGTCTCCCTGATGTTCAGGGACTCAAATCTGCCAGGGTTCCCTGGTGCCTGCAATCCTGTGCCCTGGAGCAGCTGGTTCACACACAGCCCCATGGCCCCAGTGGGCACTGGCATGCCTGGGGCTCTGGGGTGATGCTGTTGCTGCCTTCCTCTTGCATGACCTCCCTCTGCTTTCCCCACAGCTACCGTATCCTCAATCCAGCAGCCATTCCAGAAGACAAGTTTGTGGACAGCAGGAAGGCCACAGAGAAGCTGCTGAGCTCCCTGGAACTGGACCATGCACAGTACAAGTTTGGTCACACCAAGGTGAGAGAGGGCAGCTGATCCTTGGCTGGGAGARGTTTCCCCTGCTGTTGTTCTCTGTGCCTGGCCACAGCCCTGCTGCAGCCCTGCACTCTGCAGGGTCTGTGTGGCCCTTGAAGGGACTCAGCAGGGCAGAGGAAGAGAAAGAACAGCTCTGAGCAGGTCACTGCTGCTTGACCTCGTCCCACCCAAACATCATCTTGTCCCTGCTGGGGAGCATGATGTGCTCAGGGCAGGTCTGGTTCCTCGTGCCATGGGTAGGGCAGCTCCATGTTTCCCTGGCAGGCTGAGTTACCCCTGAGCCCTCTGTCCTTCTGCTGGTGACTCCACTCTCTTGCCCACAGGTGTTTTTCAAGGCTGGTTTGCTGGGCTTGCTGGAGGAGATGCGAGATGAACGTCTGGCCAAGGTGCTGACAATGCTCCAGGCCAGGATCCGTGGGTTCCTCATGCGTGTGGAGTATCAGAAGATCATCAGCAGGAGGTAGATGGGGGGCAAAAGGCAGAACTTTGTGTCTCCTTGTCATTTCTGTGTGTGTCCATGGGTTTGACCTGTGGGGTTTGCCTGTGTCTGGCAGTGATTGGTCCTGAGGGATGGAGACAAACCTGGAATAGGTCTGGCATGGCCCTGGTAGGGAGGATSTAGGTGTGGGGAGCCTCTGGTTTGCACTGGAAGATTCAGAGGGAGGCAGAGTGAGGAGAGCTGAGATCCAGGCCACCCACCCAGCCCAGCAGGGCCAGGACAGTGTGCAGACAGTGTCCCATTCATTCACCACTCTGCCATTTGTCCAGCTGGTGGAGAATGCAGCTGTATCCAGGCCTGCAGAAGCCAGGATGGGACATGGGGAATGTCCACCCSTGATGATGGTGTGCTTGTATTCCCCAGGGAAGCCCTCTACACCATCCAGTGGAACATCCGCGCYTTCAACGCTGTCAAGAACTGGTCCTGGATGAAGCTGTTCTTCAAGATCAAGCCTTTACTCAAGTCTGCTCAGACTGAGAAGGAGATGTCCAACCTGAAGGAGGAATTCCAGAAGCTGAAGGAGGCTCTGGAGAAGTCTGAGGCTAAGAGGAAGGAGCTGGAAGAGAAGCAAGTCTCCATGATCCAGGAGAAGCACGACCTGGCTCTGCAGCTGCAGGCAGTGAGTGCCTCACCCTCTCTCTGGGGGTGTTAACACAGTGCAGGACCCATGGGTAGAAGAAGGAGCAGAATATCCTAGAACCCTCCTTCAGCCTCCTGCAGTTCTGAAGCTCCCTCATTGTCACRATCTGTCTGAAACACATCCTAAGACTGCAGACCTGAAGTACCATCACCTGCTGGGGCTGTCACAGGGATTTGTGATCCCCTGGCTCTAGGAAGGGTGCTGTCCTCACCGGGGGATGGGAGGGAATGGCAATGTTTGCTTACCAAATTTTGTGCTGTTTTTTTTATTTTTTGTCTTTCCTTTGGAAAGACTGAGCTGCTCTTCGSCCCTGGTTAGTGTGAGTGGTTGAACCTTGATGACAGGCAGGGACTGGAGCTGTATTTTTTGTACACCTGAGCACCTCAGGCTTGCTCTGCCCCTTCCACAAGGAGAAGGGCAGGACAGCAGGGCTGAGAGCAGAGTGCTGGGGCAGAGGGTGAGCACTGCTCTCCTGTGCCTCTCCCAGGAGCAGGACAACCTGGCAGATGCAGAGGAGCGCTGTGACCTGCTCATCAAGTCCAAGATCCAGCTGGAGGCCAAGGTGAAGGAGCTGCTGGAGCGTGTGGAGGATGAGGAGGAGATGACCTCCGAGCTCACCGCCAAGAAACGCAAGCTGGAGGATGAGTGTGCAGAGCTGAAGAAGGACATTGATGACCTGGAGATCACACTGGCCAAGGTGGAGAAGGAGAAGCACGCCACAGAGAACAAGGTAACCAAGCTTCCTGCAGGGTCCAGCTTCAGTGCCTGTGAGGACAGCAGAGAAACATCTGGGATAAGGCTGCTGGTGTGGGGAAACTGGGGCAGGGCAGAGGGAAAGGGGAGTGTGAGAGGGAAAAACTCTCTGTGTCCTGCCTCATTGCACAGAGGGCTGTGGGCAAATGGTTCTGTGCTGTGGCAAGTGATCTGAGGCATGGAAAACCCACCTGGTGGGGCCAGCCTGGCCAAGGGGACAGGGGCTGGCTGCTGGTGGGGAGCAGAGCTGCTGTCCCATGGATGGACTCCTGCCTTGCAAGGGTCAGGCTGCTGGAGTAGCTTTGCAACCCCTCCCTCTGAGATGCCCTCTACTTTTGTCCTCACTGATGCAGGTTAAAAACCTSATTGAGGAGATGGCTGGTCTGGATGAGATCATTGCCAAGCTGACAAAGGAGAAGAAAGCCCTGCAAGAGGCCCATCAGCAGGCCCTGGATGACCTGCAGGCTGAGGAGGACAAGGTCAACACACTGACCAAAGCCAAGGTCAAACTGGAGCAGCAAGTGGATGATGTGAGTCACAGGCCACTGAGAATAAAGCAAGAGAGGTTTGAGTCACATCTCCAGGAGAGCCCAAAGGCTGTCCCTGGGTGGGATCTGGAGTGTGGGATCATTACCAGATCCCCCTTTAAWATGGCCAGTTGATGAATAATCCCATTGACAAACTACCCCCCAAACAAGAGGTGGTGTAGAGCACTCATGGAGAGCAGTCCTGGGCTGAGGGAGTGGGACTGGAGACAGCTGGGAAACACCTCTGGCCTCCAGGGGATTGGTGACGTTCCCACAGCAGTGGACATGGGTGAGGGTGGGGCTACAGAAGGTCCTTTCCCTCCTTACCCCACTTCCCTTGGTTCTCCAGCTGGAAAGTTCTCTTGAGCAAGARAAGAAGGTCCGCATGGACCTGGAGAGAGCCAAGAGGAAGCTTGAAGGAGACCTGAAGCTRTCACAAGAGTCTGTGATGGATCTGGAGAATGACAAGCAGCAGCTGGATGAGAAGCTCAAGAAGTGAGTGTGTGACACATGCCTGGGCTCTGGGCACCTCTAAACCAGCAGATACAGTGTGGTCTCTGCAGGGGCAGCTGGGCTGTGGCTGTGTGATCCTCCTCTGGGCACTGCTGTGTGACCAGTCCAGGCACAGTGAGGGCTTGGTTTTCCTGGGCACTTTGCAGAGAGGCTGAGGAGCTTGTGGCAGGCTCATRGACCAGGGCTCACAGACCTTCCTTTGTCCATGGGGCTGGAGAGCAGGGACCTGCCTGGCAGGATCCAGCACACTGCTGGGCCTCAGCTGCAAGTACAGACTTGAGTCATGTCCCATTCTCACTGGGGAACTGGAGAATACCTTGGGACCTCAAAGGGAAACCCTCAGAGCCAGCTGTCTGCCAGTTTGGCTGCTTGAGCYCTTCCTGTGATCCTTCCATGAGCTGCTGCTTATCCCTGCAGTCCCTTTCCATTGTGGGCTTGTTCATCCTCTGGCCTGGGTGTAAGAGTGCAGGGAAATTTAGGGGCCAGAAGGACCTGTCAGGACAGTGATCAGAGGCTGTGTCTTCTGTCTGTACAGGAAAGACTTTGAGATGAGTCAGCTGAACTCAAGGATTGAAGATGGGCAAGTGATGGAGGCCCAGCTGCAGAAGAAGATCAAGGAGGTCCAGGTATGATGAGAAGAAGTGTTCTCACATCCTGGGAGTCCAAAATTTCCATCAGATGTGATGTGCAGGGGAATCTGCATGAGCCAGTCCCTCTCTGAGCGCAGAGGCATCTCCTTGGAAAAAGCTGGCATGGGTAGCTGGAGCCAAGCCCTCTGCCAGAACATGGTGGGTTGAAAATTAAAGAATGAGCTATTGAGATGAACACTTTCACCAGCCTGAGGAACAGCTTCCAGGATGTAGTTCTCTGTCCAAAATAAAACCTTTAATCCAGTAACCAAACTCTGAAAATMCTAATCTAGATCACTGGGCTTCTTCCTATCAGAGACAGGTCCCTAGAACAGTGAAAATTCCCATGAAAAGAAGCTAATGCCACCTGGATCCTGATGGCAGGGACAGAGGAGAGCAGGAGCTCCAAACATGCTACCAAGGAGCACCTGCCTCCCAAAACAGCCCAAGACTGGTGGCTTTTTGCCTCCCATCATTATCAGAGATGCTGCTCCACTGTGGAGAGCAGAGATGCTGTATAGGAATGTGGAGTGACAAAACTATCCTTTGTCTCCTAAAAAAGGAAAAAGCCCAGATTAGGTAGATTTTTTATCTAATCTCCTCGATTAGGTAGAAAGACACCTCACAGGACCTGGGGGACTTCACCTCTAAATTAAGGATAGCCAGCTGAACAGGAGCCAAAAAGTCCTGCCTGAGCAATTTACTAGAAAAAGAAGAGAACAAAGAAACTAATTCCTTTTGTGGAGTGTTCTACAAGAGCATGAACCTCTTGCACCTGACTCAGTTATTCTCTGTAAAGAGTTTTGTTATTTTGCCTTTTAATAAAACTTTTCTGTTTCCAACACTGCCACAGAACCATCCAGCTGATTTTATGCCTTCTAAGGTAGCTGAGGTATCTCGGGTGTGATATAAATCTCCAAGAGCTTATGAGACCTGGCTTGAGGAGACCATATATCAATGCTGGAGCTTCCCCAGATCTTGGAGCACCTGCCCTTTTCTGTGTGCGCAGGCACGCGTGGAGGAGCTGGAGGAGGAGCTGGAGGCCGAGCGAGCCGCCAGGGCCAAGGTGGAGAAGCAGCGGGCGGAGGCGTCGCGGGAGCTGGAGGAGCTGAGCGAGCGGCTGGAGGAGGCGGGAGGCAGCACGGCCACGCAGCTGGAGCTCAACAAGAAGAGGGAGGCCGAGTTCCTGAAGCTGAGGAGGGACCTGGAGGAGGCCACGCTGCAGCACGAGGCCACGGCGGCCGCGCTGAGGAAGAAGCACGCGGACAGCGTGGCCGAGCTCAGCGAGCGCATCGACGGCCTGCAGCGCGTCAAGCAGAAACTGGAGAAGGAGAAGAGCGAGATGAAGATGGAGATTGATGATCTCTCCTCCAATGTTGAGTACATCACCAAGGGCAAGGTGGGTCCTTGTGWAAAACGCYRATCACTTGGTTTTAAAATTTTAAAAGTTTAATAGTAATAAAAGGGKTATAAAAATGTCRGAACCYGGGAAATTCCTCTGCCCTAGAAGACTTGAGACTCTGCCAAGAGGCTCAGAGACCTTGGCACAGAGCCCAAGACCCCTTTGCCTTTGATCTTGACCCATGGAAAAACAATTACCAACCTTTATGTGAAGAATTACAAGTCAAGAAAGTTTAAATAGAATAAGATTTAAATTCTATTCTATTAAATAGAATAGAATTTTCACGAGGTGAAAACCAGGTTTTTGAGGTTTTTAGAATGGGGGCTCGGGGTCCCAAGATGGAGGAACTTAAGTGTGCCTTGTTCTTTTTCCTTCTTCCTAGCCWCCATCTTCTAGTGATGTTGGCATTTTTAGATTGGTTTAGAGTAGAAGCTCACTGTCTAACATAAATCATAGGTATTAAGAAGTTATTGTAAATAGTGTACACATAGTTTTTAGTATAAAAAGATAACACCACCCCAAGAATGGGCAGTGTGCATCAACTCGACCTGCTAGATGGACCTCGGTGGGTCGGAGAAAGAATTTTATAGATAAGAAACAATAAACAGCCTTGAGAAGAAGAATAGGAGAGTTCTGACTCCTTCTTCGACTGCCAGGCTGAGAAAAGAGACTTTAACACATCTCAAGGTCACTCTGACCAGCAGATATTCCAAGATAAAAATAGTAATATAATTAGAGTAATAAAAGTTTTGGACAATTTRGATTAGGACAATGTGAGACAATAAAAACAAAGAGTTATGGATGTTCTGGGTACCTTTTTCTGGACAGCATAAGCCCCAAAAAGGACCATGTTAACAGAGGATTAACCCTTAAAAGCAACAGCCTGTTGCACATTCATACACCTCATCCATGATGCATAAATTCCATTCAAACACAGGATTCTGTTTGGTCAGTGTCAGCTTCTTCCTCTTAATCCTAACTCGGCTGAGCAAGGCAGGAAGAAGTTCATTTCTTCTGGTAAGGGAGYAATAAATTCTTTTTCTCTGAAAGATTTAGGTGTCCTGTGGCTGCTATCTCRSTGCGAGTCCTTTCTTTAGGAAAAAAAGTATCCTACATAGCATAGTTTCTATTTTAACCTTRTGTTATAACCTAAAACTATATTTAACACACTACTTAAGAGAATTAATACACCATAACTTTCTAGCATAACACATATAATATTCATTTTAATATTTGCCAAAAGCCAATCATAAAATATGCATTTTTCACAGTCGTGGTTCTCCAGGGGGCTGGTTGGTCTTTCCTGTGGACATCAGTGCAGCTGGGTGCTGTGGTGGTGTTCGCAGGGATCCCAGGATGAGGGAAGAGATGAGAATCTGACTCCATGTTTCAGAAGGCTGATCTATTATTTTATGATATATATTATATTAAAAGAAAATGATATAGTAAAACTATACTAAAAGAATAGAAGAAAGGATTTCATCAGAAGGCTTGAAATGAATAGAAAGGAATGTCAACAAAAGCTCCTGACTCTCAGAGAGTCCGAGCCAGCTGACTGTGGTTGGCCATTAATTAGAAACAACCAATATGGACCAATCAAAGATGCACCTGTTGCATTCCACAGCAGCAGATAATCAATGTTTACATTTTGTTTCTGAGGCCTCTCAGCTTCTCGGGAGAAAAAATCCTAACAAAAGGATTTTTCATAAAATATGTCTGTGACAGGGTGCAGTGTGACCAGCACAGCCATGTCCATAGGGTGGCATCTCTTTGCCATGACCAAGTCCTAGTTGACCTCTAGCTTGTCCCTGTGTCACTACAGGATGCTTTACTTGTCCTAGTCAAGTCTGGAGGCTCTGGGAAGGCATTTCCTGGGAAGCTTGACTGCAGAGAGCCACTGTTAGCTGGGCAGCAAGCTCTGGCAGGCTCCTGCTCTCTGCCTTGTGTGCCCACAGGATCCACCTGGCAGGGCAGGGTATCCCTGGGTGGGAGATGGTGCTCTGTGCAGAGCTGAGCTCAGCCAGGCTGTGCTTGGTGCCTGCAGGCCAACGCTGAGAAGCTGTGCCGCACCTACGAGGACCAGCTGAACGAGGCCAAGGCCAGAGTGGACGAGCTGCAGCGGCAGCTGACGGACGTGAACGCGCAGCGGGGCCGSCTGCAGACCGAGAACGGTGAGTGGGCACAAACCAGGGCACCCAGCTGCCTCAGAGTGCTCTGACCTGGTGTGAGTGGGGTTCAGCCAGCCTGGGAGTGGGGTTCAGCCAGGCAGGCTGAGTCCTGTGACGGTGTACACAGGGGTCTCGGGATGAGGGAAGAGACGAGGGTCTGACTCCATGTTTCAGAAGGCTGATTTCTTATTTTATGATATATATTACATTAAAACTCTACTAAAAGAATAGAAGAAAGGATTTCATTAGAAGACTAGCTAAGAATAGAAAAAGAAGGAATGATAACAAAGACTTGTGGCTCAGACTCTCTGTCCGAGCCAGCTCACTGTGATTGGCCATTAATTAGAAACAACTCTATGAGACCAATCACAGATGCGCCTGTTGCATTCCACAGCAGCAGATAATCAATGTTTACATTTTGTTCCTGAGGCCTCTCAGCTTYTCAGGAGGAAAAATCCTAAAGAAAGGATTTTTCATAAAAGATGTCTGTGACAGTCCTCCTCCTCCCGTGGAGGGAAAAACTGGGTGTGCCTCAGGAGGGATTCCTCGCTGGTATCCTTTGCCTTTAACTGGTTGCWCCTCTGCCCATGTCCTTGGTTGGGACAGCTGGAGGTCACAGGCTCTGGGGGAGTGTGGGCTAGTGCAGATTGCAGCCCTACAGTCCTGAAATAGCTGTTTTGGCTGTGTTTGAACCCAGGGGAGCTTACCCGGCTGCTGGAGGAGAAGGAGTCCTTCATCAACCAGCTGAGCCGTGGCAAGATCTCATTCACACAGAGCATTGAGGAACTCAAGAGGCAGCTGGAGGAAGAGACCAAGGTGAAGTCTCRGGGCATGGTTGGTCTCTGAGTGACACTGTGGGGGTGGTGGGTCATACCCTGCACACAGGGCAGCTCTTCACCTGGGAGGAACAGAAGTTCCCTGCTGCTGCTCYCAGTCCTGGTGCCATGGCCAGTGTCCTGGAGCCCGGAGTCAGCTGCTGCTCTCTCTTCCTCAGGGCAAGAATGCCCTGGCCCATGCCCTGCAGGCCTCCCGGCACGACTGTGACCTGCTGCGGGAGCAGTACGAGGAGGAGGGCGAGGCCAAGAGCGAGCTCCAGAGGAACTTGTCCAAAGCCAATGCTGAGGTGGCCCAGTGGAGAACCAAGTACGAGACTGATGCCATCCAGAGGACTGAGGAGCTGGAGGAAGCCAAGTAAGTCCCATGGCACARGTCAGGTCCTTGTAGGTGGCAACTTTCTGTTCAGCAGTGGGGCTCTCCCAGACGTGGGGTGACACAGCACGCTCCTGCCTATTGTAAAATTAGGGCATCCCTGATGAAGGAAGAGAAAATTATGCATTTGACTCTATGTTTTTAGAAGGTTAA
>JACDOX010000226.1:682237-735783 GCA_014549065.1 Cardinalis cardinalis | reverse complement strand
CTTCCCAGGAGAAGAAATCCTGGCAAAGGGGTTTTTCAGAAAATATGAGAGTGACAAACATGGGTTTAATTGGTCAGTGAATAAAACACACTAGAATCTAATTACTAATTCTCTTCAGGTAAACAATCTTTCACCATGTTGTTCACAATTCTACTCGTGAACAACACAGGCGCAGCAAATGAGATAAGAACTGTTTTTCTTTTCTCTGAGCTTCAGAGAATCAGAATCTCAGAATATCTTTGGGGAGTTGTGCCTTGCATTTCCCTGTGAGAAATGTGGTGACTGCTGCGTGGATCAGAGGCTGTGGGGCGGGGTGTCACTGGGGCAGGAGTGCTCACCCCGGTGCCGTGGGCAGGAAGAAGTTGGCCACGCGGCTGCAGGAGGCAGAGGAGGCCATGGAGGCCGCCCACGCCAAGTGCTCCTCRCTGGAGAAGACCAAGCACCGCCTGCAGACSGAGATCGAGGACCTGTCGGTGGAGCTGGAGCGCGCCAACTCGGCCTGCGCCGCCCTGGACAAGAAGCAGAGGAACTTCGACAGGATCCTGGCCGAGTGGAGGCAGAAGCACGAGGAGAGCCAGGTGGAGCTGGAGGCGTCGCAGAAGGAGGCGCGCAGCCTGAGCACCGAGCTCTTCAAGCTCAAGAACGCCTACGAGGAGTCCCTGGACAACCTGGAGACCCTTAAGAGGGAGAACAAGAACCTGCAGGGTAGGGCTGGGCTCAGGCASTCCCCCGGGGCTCCRCCCAGGCTCCTGCTCCTGCCCTGTSCTCAGACATGTGGGATTGGGTCCCTTGTTGGACAGGAGAGGCATTGCTGCTCAGCCCATCGCCTGCAGGGGTGCAGCAGCCCTGCTGGGATGCCAGCCTGTGTCCTGCCCTCATGCTGGGCACACTCTGGGAGGACTGGCAGAGCCACTTGRCTCCTGTCCCCAGATGGCTCCTGTTCCCAAATGGTGCTGCCAAGTGCCATGATGCTGCCTTGGGGGTGTTGCTGTTGGACAAACAGGTGTCCCCAGGTCCTTAAGGCCTCTTCTATGCTCTCTCCCAGACTGCAGAAATGTTCCCAAGCACAGCCTTGGCTGCTCTTTGAGGGTCTGAGGGACATCAGCTGAGCCTGGGCAGGGGGATGGGGATTTCATTTGCACAGGGCTGATCCCACAAACTCCTTCCTGACCAAGCTCCTTTGTCCCTGGCAGAGGAAATTGCTGATTTGACTGACCAGATCAGYCTGGGAGGCAAAACCATCCATGAGCTGGAGAAGGTGAAGAAAGTGCTGGAGAGCGAGAAGAGCGATATCCAGGCAGCTCTGGAAGAGGCTGAGGTGAGTCCTTGTTTGCCATATGTTCCTGCTGCCCCCAGGAGCCACTGGCCCACCCTGCAGCTCTGGTTGTATGGGCCAACAGTCCTGAGCCTGGCTGTGACCCCTGGCAATCCCATTCATGGGGGTCCTGCAACCACTGCAGGCTCTGGAGTGGCTCCACCTGCTCTGCCCCACATGGCAATGGGCTGGAGGACAAAGCCAGGGGGGGATGGGTGGCCAGGGGGAGCCCCTTCCCAGGAACCACCTTCCCATGGCTGAGCTCTCTCTAGGGAGCCCTGGAGCACGAGGAGAGCAAGACCCTGCGCATCCAGCTGGAGCTGAACCAGATCAAGGCTGACATGGACAGGAAGCTGGCGGAGAAGGACGAGGAGTTTGAGAACCTGAGGTGTGTGGGGTGACAGGACAGACTGGGATGTTTCTGCAGGGGCAGAGCTGGCACCGTGGCCCTGGCAGGGCTGGGTGTCCCCAGAGGATGTGGCTGCAGGGGCAGAGCTGGCACTGTGGCCCTGGCAGGGCTGGGTGCCCAGGGGATGTGGCTGATGCGTGGTCTGTCCTGCAGGCGCAACCACCAGCGCGCCATGGACTCCATGCAGGCCTCGCTGGATGCAGAGGCCCGGGCCAAGAACGAGGCCGTGAGGCTGAGGAAGAAGATGGAGGGTGACCTGAACGAGATGGAGATCCAGCTGAACCATGCCAACCGCCAGGCTGCCGAGTTCCAGAAGCTGGCCCGCCAGCTCCAGGCCCAGATCAAGGTTGGGACAGACTTGGTGCAGTCCCTGCTGCCAGTCCGGCTCCTGGCTGTCCCTACTGACCCCACGCTGCCCCACAGGACCTGCAGATGGAGCTGGATGACACCCAGCGCCACAATGATGACCTGAAGGAGCAGGTGGGGGCCCTGGAGCGCCGCAGCAACCTGCTGCTGGCAGAGGTGGAGGAGCTGCGGGCGGCGCTGGAGCAGGCTGAGAGGAGCAGGAAGCTGGCAGAGCAGGAGCTGCTGGAGAGCACCGAGAGGGTCACCCTGCTCCACTCCCAGGTGAGGCACTGCCRAGCCCCCTGTCTGCACTGGTGAGTCTGTCCAGCCGTGGTGAGTGACCAGCCCTGGTCACACTGAACCTGCTCTGTGTGCAGAACATGGGTCTGATCAACCAGAAGAAGAAGCTGGAGGCAGACGTCTCCCAGCTGAGCGGCGAGGTGGAGGATGCTGTGCAGGAGTGTCGCAACGCCGAGGAGAAGGCAAAGAAGGCCATCACAGATGTAAGAGAGTGGTGGGGACTGCTGTGTGGATCTCACACCGCCGCTGAGCCCTGGTCTGGCAGGGCTGCCTGGCCCTGAGGTGATGTCCCCCTGCCCTTGGCCTCACAGGCTGCCATGATGGCAGAGGAGCTGAAGAAGGAGCAGGACACGAGCGCACACCTGGAGCGCATGAAGAAGAACATGGAGCAGACCATCAAGGACCTGCAGATGCGCCTGGACGAGGCAGAGCAGATTGCTCTCAAGGGSGGCAAGAAGCAGATCCAGAAGCTGGAGGCCAGGGTGAGACAGAAGGGCAGATCCCTGGCTGTGATCTTCAGGGGCCAGCTCCTGGGGCTGCCCCCGTCCCTGTGGCAGCAGACTCTGCCCCATCCCTCTGAGGACAGGTGGTGCCTCTGGAGGACCAGGGAACAGTCCCCAAGGCCCTGCCAGGCTCAGGGTGGTTTCAGCCTCCACTGTGGCTTCTCTGAGCTGGGAAAGTGGTTTGGCTTTAGCTGGGCTGGTGCTGRTGCTTGGGAGCCAAGTGCTGAGCCAGTCTGTGCTCCTGCAGGTGCGGGAGCTGGAGGGAGAGCTGGATGGGGAGCAGAAGAAGATGGCAGAGGCCCAGAAGGGCATTCGCAAGTACGAGCGCAGGATCAAGGAGCTGAGCTACCAGGTACAGCAGCTCTGGACACAGGTGCAGCCCTGGTCCAGCAGCACCTGGCACAATCCTCTTTGCTTGGCCTCATGTTACCCAAGAACCCATCCACAAAGCCCAGCCCAGCCTGGGCTGCTTCTGGGCTCTGTGGGCAATAACTACTGCACAAGCTTCTCCATGTCACAACTGGGTCCTTCTGCTCATTTCTCCTGAGCTGGGTGGTGGGACACCAGGGGGAACAAGGGATGGGTACTGTGACACCAGGCTGGGTTGGTGGGGCAGGTTGGTGCTGTCTTTGTGACCTGGCACCACTGGGACTCTGATAAAGGTGGAGGTGAGGGGCTGCTGGGGTCTGGCTRAGGGAACTGGGGCACTTGCAGGCTGAGGAGGACCGGAAGAACCTGGCTCGGATGCAGGACCTGATTGACAAGCTGCAGAGCAAGGTCAAGAGCTACAAGCGCCAGTTTGAGGAGGCAGTAAGTGCCCGTCACTGCTCTGGGACAGGGGACAGGGCTGTCCCTCCCTGGGACTGCCTCCGTGGCTGCARTGTGGGGAGCTCAGAGCCTGCTGTCCCCTGTGCCCCATGCACCCTCCCCTCCTCTCTCCCTGCCCAGGAGCAGCAGGCCAACTCCAACCTGGTGAAGTACCGCAAGGTGCAGCACGAGCTGGACGACGCCGAGGAACGCGCCGACATCGCCGAGAGCCAGGTCAACAAACTGCGCGCCCGCAGCAGGGACGTGGTCATCTCCAAGGTGGGCACCCCTGGGGGGGAGTGTGGGGAGCTGGGCACGGCTCCTGCCAGCCCTGGAGCCAGGGCAGGGACCACAGGCACAGCCACRCCCGGCTGTGGCACTGCCGCTGCCTCACCTCCCACTGATGCTGGGGCTGAAGGGTGGCAGAGTGCTCTGTGCCTCCAGATCCCTCCTCTCATCAAAGCCCTTTGGGGATTTTTTCCAGCATTAGGAGCCTGGCTGTCCTGCCCTGTGCTGTCCCAGCTGCTGCTGTAGGATGGAGGCAAGTGGCTGCAACAGTCACTGTCAGCTTTGCATTGCATGAATAAACGTAGATCTACCAGGACTGGCTCTGTTGTGTGTCACAGGGTAACCAGGGCCTGGCCTCTGCCCCTGGGGTCTTGGGGAGCATCTTCACAGGGAGRCACAGGCAGGAGAGAAGCTCAGTCCTCTCTCTCCCAGCTCTATGGCCCTGGCTTGGGGTGGGTTTTGGGATAAGAGCCCTTTCCTCACACCTCCCCACCAGAACACAGCTCTAACTGCAGGGGAGCAGAGCTGAGGCACGACAGAGCTCAGCCACTACTGCTGAGAACATAAAAGCCCCTATGACAGCCCTGGAGGGGGTTATGGCTTTGGCAAAGGCACTGGAAAGAAAAGACACCTCCACTCATTTCTTTAAAATAGATTTCTTTAATAGTTTCCATTTAATATGTTTATTTGCAGTTAGCAAATTGGCATTAATCAGGGCAGCACCAACCTCAGCAATCCATGGGGACAGTGCACACTTCCAGAGGTATTTGTTAGTGCCAGGGGTCCCACCTCCCTCCCAGCCCACCTCCATGGGTCTGGTCCCTCTCACCATGAGATTGTTGTGCATGGACAGACATCCCAAATGGATTTTTCTGTGACCCCCTGTGCACTGGGGCAGAGCCTTTTCCCTGGAGCCCAGCATGCTCCACCCCTGGAGGAGCTGCCAGGGGTTTCTGCCCTGTGCCCTTCTCTGCCCAGTCAGCCCAAAAGCAAAGCCCAGCCTGTGCTCCCAGGCCTGGGAGGACCCCCAGAGATGGTGTGGGCTCWGCTCAGCTTCCCCCAGGCCCATGGGCAAGGCCAGAGGCAGCTGGGCCCCAAATTGTTTTTAAAACACAGAGGGGAGTGAGACTGCAGGGTTACAGCAGCAATCGGTGGATGCACCCATTAACTACACTGTGGAAAAGGCATCCCTTAACTTAAAAGCCTTTTAATTTGAAGCATTTATTTTAAGTGTACATCTATTACAGTTAAGAAGAAGCAAAGATACACCAAAAACACAAATACCCAAGAACAAAAAAAGTACAGATGAGAAAGAAATGAGCTGAGGGGAGGGAGGGGCAGGGTGGGGGCGACCTGGTGAGGAACAGAGGTGAAGCTGCCATGCCAAGAAGCTSCCCAGGGTACCCTCACCAGAGCAGGGTGCAGCTCCCAGGGAGGGACACCAGCATCCCCAGGTGCTCCTGCAAGGCTCCAGCTTTATGCACAAGCTCAGCAGCTCTGACCACCCTGTGAGCCCACAGGACASTGAGGAGTGGGAGAAGAGAAAGAAGGGAGATGCTCAGAGACAAGTCCTACTCCAGGGGCTGGAGCCTCCTTCACTCCTCCAGCCCAAGCACAGGGAGCCTCAGGGTGGGTTTCATGCTGCTGGCAACAACGAGACAAAAGGCTGCAGCTCTGGGACATCCTCACCCCTCTGGAGCCTGGACAGAGCTGAAGTTATCTCGTCAAATAAATTAGAAAATGTTAAAAAAATTCAGATGGTGTGTTTCAAAACTGATTTCTTTTAGCTGTAGCTGCAAGACATGTTTCTGACTTAAATGCAGTGGCTTAAGCGTAGTGTATCTCATTCCTGGGTATTGGAATGTGTTGGAGCAACATGGTGTTGGTGAGCAGGCAGGGCACATGCAGGTTTGGCAACCAAGACTGCCAAAACCCCATTCCCCCTATCCAACATATCCTACAAAGTTACTTTCAACCAGGAGTGTTTATTCCCAGTATTGAACACATTCTGATTAAAACAGATCCAGGAAAAAATTGACATCTCCAGTAAATATTGCACTTTCAAGATTAATGTGTGTGTTGATATTAAGGGCTGAAAGCAGAAGACTGACATAAGACTTCCAGGCATAGCAGGTTAACATCAAGAGCAATGGTCCTGAAAAGGATTTTAAAACCAGATTAGTTACCCAAGAAGGAACAAGCCGCAAGTTTAAAAAATTAGTACATTTTAATGCTAATGCTCCGTGAAAAAGCCAACCCCTGTTAATTCCACCACTGCTGAAATGTCTCTGTTCTCCAGCACTGCGAAACGCCTCCGGATGGGAAGGATGTGCARGAAGGACAGCAGGAGCAGAGGTTCTCTCCTAATGCACAGATAGATTTAGTACCAAATGATCCAAAAGGCGATGGTAAAGAGGTGACTGGAGCTGGGGCTCTCAGGAATTAAAAGCACACACACGCACACACACTCATGCTCTAACCAACCCCAAAGCCCTGATTCCAAAGCCCGGCCGGAAGAGTTAACACCTGCAGGGAGTCCTCGTGGTGGCTTTGCACGTGGCTGGTGGTAGGGTCCTGCTCAGATGGGCTCCTTGGACCTCACACTTGGAGGGCAATTGCTGTGCTTTTCGACTTGCTCGTCCTGGCAGCCTTGAGAGAGCCACACCTCAACTGGCACATACAGAGAAGAGAACCCTCACGTCAGCAAAACCCCTTCTGCCAGCCCCGCCGGACTGGGAGAGAAGAAAAAAAAAATAATACAGGCTGGTTTGTGCAGGTGATTATTTTTATCCCAGAACAACTGGAAGATACATCCCTGAATGTGTTGCCCAGAGAGCTGTCCGAGTCTCAGAGGTCAGAGCTGGGGGCCGGCAGGGGCGGGGGTGGGACGACGCTCCGCAGCTCCGAGCTGCACACACACACTACACAGCGTATCCCTGAAAATCCCCGGGCTGAGAGGGACCCTCCGAGCTGCCCATCAGAAGCTGGAGGTGGGAATTACTCCTCGGAGAAGTCTCTGTCAATGTCCATGTACGCCTCGTCGATGTAGCTGACTATGGCACAGGGGGACGTCCGGTCCGGACTGAGCAGTATCGAAACAGTCTCTTTCCAGTAGGTAAAACTAATACAGGAGCTCTGTGGGCACAAACAACAGGGGGGTCAGTGGAGGCCACAGCAGGGAACACCTCCCAAAGCTGGAAATCACTTCCTGTTCAGCCTGAGCTGCCCAGCCCCACAGTGTGACCAACACTTTGGGTTCCCCACTCTGCCCTCCCTCCCTGGGTGTTGAACAACTACACCCTSTACACTCTCCAGATGCAGACAAGGACCCCCAGTGCCTCTGGCASCTGCTAAGAGCAGCACAGGGTGACCCCAGCCTGCCTGGACCAGTACATCCATAATCCAAACTTGTCCTCTGCTGTCCAGTCCAAACACAAACTGGGACCCTGTGGTGCCACATATAAGCCAATGCTGGAAGTAGCTCCTGCTTCTGAGATCACAAAAATCAACACACTCCCTGCTCACATCCCTCCTGCGTTATTCCTTCAAAGCCAAAAGGAAACCCCAGCAGCCCAACACCAGACCATGTGTCCCCTACATAACTGGAGAGTTGGTTATTCCTACCCACCAGTGACCCAGGACAAGCCAGCTCTGGCACAGAAACCTGCACGCTGCTCCCTTGGCTTCCAGCAGCTACATCAGATACTCTTCCTGCCCTGTTTGCACCACCAGGAAGAGGGAACAGTCTGGCTAAGGTGCTAACTACTCTGGGAACTGCATTCTGTCCTGCCTCCCCCTCCCTGGCCATCCTGCCAGCCCTGCCTCTCCAGCCCACCCAGCACTGGTAAATCTCACTTCTGTGTGCCAGAGCCAGGACCTCAGGCTCTGTTTCTGAGGAAGCCCAGCACCTGCCTTGTGGCACCTGTCAGGTGTGAAAAGCACCAAAGAGCTACACCGGGGGCAGAACTTCCTCCCTTCTTTCCCTTCCCAGCCTCCCATTTTTGCCAGGAGACTGGCAGACAGGTGTGGCCATGCTAAGAGGGTCACATACATTTTCTAAGCAGGTGCTGTCTTTATCCTTGTTGAGGTAATGCTGCTGCCAGAATCGCAGGAGGCTGTGGAAGTTGTTCAGGATGAAGCCAGGGTATTTTTCTGTGTATTCCATCTGTTGCAAGGTGCGCAGATAAAAAGGGAGCTTTTCTTTCCTTCGGGCCAGCATTAGGATAACTAAACTTGTGTTCAAACAACTGACATTTTCCTGGAAGTAAAAATGACACAGCAAAAAAAAAATCTAAATACCAAGATAGCTGTTGTATACATGTTCCTATAAAACAAGCCTGTGGAAAGCACACAGTGGAAGTGTTCCTGCAAGGAAAAAGAGACATGGGTGTCTGTCACAGACATCTTTTATGAAAAATCCTTTCCTTAGGATTTTTCCTCCTGAGAAGCTGAGAGGCCTCAAGAACAAAATGTAAACAATGATTATCTGCTGCTGTGGAATGCAACAGGTACCTCTGTGATTGGTCTCATGTGGTTGTTTCTAATTAATGGCCAATCACAGCCCAGCTGGCTCAGACAGAGAGCCGAGCCACAAACCTTTGTTATCATTCTTTCTTTGCTATTCTATTCTTAGGTAGCCTTCTGATGAAACCTTTTCTTCTATTCTTTTAGTATAGTTTTAATGTAATATATATCATCAAATAATAAATCAGCCTTCTGAAGCATGGAGTCAGATCCTCGTCTCTTCCCTAATCTGAAAACCCCTGTGAACACRGTCACAGGTGTCCTCCWGGGAAAGGAGGCTCAGCCCTGCTCACCACTCCAGTCCCAGTAAGGCAAGTGCAAGGTCCCTGGCAGCTCTTTACCTGTGTAAGTGTCTGTACATGGATGATGTTGATGAGACGGAAGAGGAAGGACATTCTCATGGACATCTGGGACATGTAGGACAAGAGGCGGCACTCGGACAGGACCTCTGCAACTGCAGCAAGAGGACAAACACAATCACCAGGTGTCAGAGTGTCACAGCCACATTTTATGAAAARTCATTTCATTAGGATTTTTTCTCCTGAGAAGCTGAGAGGCCTCAGAGGAAAAGAAAAACAATAATTATCTGCTGCTGTGGAATGCAACAGGTGCATCTGTGATTGGTCCATGTTGGTTGTTTCTAATTAATGGCCAATCACAGTCAGCTGGCTCGGACTCTGCTCAGTCACAAGATTTTATTATCATTTCCATTCCTTTCTATTCCGTGCTAGCCTTCTGATGAAATCCTTTCTTCTATTCTTTTAGTATAGTTTTAATATATCATTTTAATAAATCAGCCTTCTGAAACATGGAGTAGATTCTCATCTCCTCTCTTGTCCTGGGACCCCTGCAAACACCACCACATTACAGTAACTCCTTTGAGCCAGGTCTGATAAGCTCTTGGAGGTCTAGAACACACCCAAGATAGCTCAGCTACCTTTGGAGGCATAAAAATCAGCAGGATGGCTTCTGTTGCAGTGTTGGAAACAAAAAGGTTTAATARAAGGCAAAATAACAAATAGAGTAAAATCGATCTCGGTGCAGGAGGTCTTTGCTCTTGGTARAACACCTCACAAAAGCGATTAGTTTCTTTGTTCACTTCTTTTTCCAGTCAGTTGTTCAGGTGGGACTTTTCAGCTCCCATCCAATTAGCTATCCTTACGTTTGAGGTGAAGTCCCCTAGGCCTATGAGGTGGCTTTTTCACCTAATAGAGGAGAGAAACTTCTGGGCTTCTTTCCTTTTTGAKGGGACAAAGGACAGTTTTGTCACCCCATCAACAAGAGGCACACTCCTATATCCAGGTGGTTCAGACACATTGATCCAACCAGGGCAGTGAGAACTGGTGCTCAAACTTTCCATGTGGCATTTTCTTGTCTAACCCCCAAAGTGTCAAAGSCCACATTTAAATTAACCATTATCAGCAGTGAACACCCCCCAGTCCCACCCCACTGCTYCCTGCTCACCTTTAGCATCAGACTGATTCTCAAAGCGGTCCAGGGACAGCGTGATGCAGCGAACCAGCATGTTTGAGTCCACCAGAGAGCTGTTGATCTGATTTAAAAAGATCTGGAACTGAACAGAAACACTTTTTAGTGTTGAATTTCAAAGATTTAAATATATTAATATTCAGGGTCATTACCTTTTTGGTTATCTCTAACAAGGTAAGAGGAGACATTGCACCCAGCCCTGCTTTACCCCACCCAAGGTGACACTGGCACTGAGGGCTGACCAAGGGATCCCTCAAAAACACTATGGAATGAAAAATGCCATCCTGGCATCCCTAACATCTCTTCTGAAGCTATGTCACTCCAATGAAAGTGAGATTTCATACACTAATTGCTTTGAAAGGGGGAATTCCTGCAGCTCCATGTTTTCCTACACTGGTTTTGTACAAACAGACAGTGCTAGGGAGGAATACAGAGAGGGAGTCACACAGAATGAGAGCTAAAGCCAGTCAGAGATCAATAAACAGGAAGCACAGAGGAAATATAAAGGCATTCTCTAGAATGTCTGAGTTCATCTACTAGAGAAAAACCCCCAAAATAAATAGCTTTCTTTTAAATACATTTATACATCCCTTCCCCAAGGTCTACCAGACTTAACAGCAATGAGAGAAAAATTCCAGCAACAAAAGCAAGAGTGTAAGGCCATTCAGAACCTACTCACCAGCTGATGTCAAATGTCCAAAATGCACAAGAGCATGAAACCACTTTGTATAGAGCTGCCCACTGATGTGCAGCTCAATTTTATAGTTAATTACTTAAGACATGGCTTCTTAAAGTGGCTCTAAACTCAAATAACATGAAATATCTACATCTGTTTGCAGTATCAAGTATTTTAAGCCTTATTCATGAAGGAATTCTCACTGCAAGCTCCAGTAAAGGATTTTTTGGAGCTGTCTCAATGTCCACAGCTATTACTTAACCACAAATCTGGCAACTGCACAGGAAATGTTCTGCTACCCTTGAGCCTGACCTTAGGCCTGCCTGATAATGGAACAGGGCAATGTTTGCTGACCAGCTCAGCACTCACTGTCTCAGGACAGCTGGAGCACTGCTGAAAACACTGAGGGGCTTTGGCAACTCAGCCCTTAATGTTTATTGTGCCCCAAGCTCTGAAACCACACCAAACTCAAATGAATCCCAGTTTTAGTGCCATGTTTGGTTATAAAAGGGTGTAATTTGAGCCAAAGGGGGCAGCTCTTACAAATATTTACCTTCTCATCTGTGTTGATGTATTTGTTGAACCTCTTGAATGCATCAATATTGAATTTCATCAGCTCTCCCAGAAGGTCAAAGTAACTCTGAAGCACATCCCGTGACTTGCACTCACTATCAACAATGCAGTAGAGAATATGCTGCCAGGGGAGGAAAACATGTTATTGCCACAGCTTGGTCCAAGCCAGCAGCACAACACAGACTGTGATTTAATCAGTATTTAAAGCATTTATCTGCAAGTTCTTGGGTGACTGAATGCCACAAAACCAACTAAAGGCTACAATTCAGATGAGTCTCCTGTTAAAAGGAGTTCCCAGTGATGCAGGTTATACAAATGGTCACATCTGGCTGCCACARGCAGAATTCACAGGTATTTTTTGTAAGTGTTCCCAGTATTTGTCATTGTTACACAGGAATAAGGGGCAGTTTATCATTTATTATTATTATTGTTGCACCTACTGTGATTTCTCCAGTAAACTGTGATCCTGACTTATCTCCCTGAGTGTTTATTCCCCCACTACTGCAAGGGGGCAGCTTGAGTGGCCTTCAACTCTCTGCYAAACCCAGCATAGGTTTTAACTCTACATTTTTATCCACTTTTGGTTCACTGCAGATAAATCCTTCTTGATTGCTATGGAGGATGCCTGACATAGATTTACTTACCTCCAGGAGCCCTCTCTTGAGGAGGAACATCTGGTCTGCATAGGAGGTGGTGCCTCGCAGAAAACTTTCAACCGCCCTTGCTTGCCAAAACCTGAGAAAGAGAAGAAAGGAGGTGTTGGTTTTGGGGCAAGGGAAGTACTTATCAGAACTGCAATTTAAATCCTGTTTCCTGATCTGTTTCAATCCATTCTGAAGCTGCAGTCACACCTGTTGATCCTGCAGAAAATCACTGGCTGTGATTTCTTCACACCTGCACTGCCACCACGGCACAACAAAGCCAGACCTTCCCACAGCTTATTCTCCAACATTCTCAGCAGCTCTAAGCTGGACAAAACCAAAGCTACATCCCAGGGGTCTCAAAACAGCTCCTCAGAGGCAAAGTGAACYCACCTGAAGGAGGATTCTGCTGGCTCCTTCTTCATGACCTGAAGCAGTCTGGTCAGCAAACCTCTCTTCCCATCACACACAAGGCTCCTGCAGCAGGGGAGAAATGACAGCTGAGKGGAAGGGCTGGGCAAGCACTGAGCACTGAATCCAGTCACTGCTCCAGAGCTTCTGATGATCAAAATCTCARTATTGAAGCACACAGTACAAATATTGTGCTAGTTCTACCAGCAGAGGAGTTCTCCTCACTGCCCTTGGTAAATATCTGCAACACGACTTCCAAATAAGTCCAAAATAAAAACTTTCTCTCCGAATTTTAATAATTTCAGAAATACCAATTCACACCTTGTGTGAATCAAGAAAAAAATACTATATTTGAGATTAGGAATGAAAGAAAYCCCTTTTCTTCCCCTCAAAAAATGTAAAGGAAAGTCTAAATTCCATTTAGGAGGCAGAGCAGAGTATGGAAAGCTGGGTGCTACATTAGGCTGTACAACTGCAATTTTACTTGTATTAAACAGCACCTTCAGTGGAGCATCCACCTGCATTAAATTCATTCAGAAGTAATGCCTTGATCTCATGTATGAAGAAAAGCAACATGAAAACTAAATGCTAAGGATTAAAAAAAAAGTCCTTCCCAATTAGACACAGTATTATAATAATAACTGTAATCTAGAAATCCTCTTAGAGATTTCCCTTTTGGAGTGAGGCAAATCTGCTCTGTGCAGACCAAGTCCCTGCTGATACCCTGAGAGTACTCTGACAAAATAAGTTCTGCCAACAACCTTCCATCTGCTGAGTATTAAAGAGATTATTAGATGAAAACAGTTCATCTAACAGATACTCAAATGCAACAGAAGAGATTCTCTAAGTGGTTTAACATGTTAATCTAATTTAGCTTATTCTGGTTATTAGCTGCTGTGAAAATATTCTCAGCAGACACTTGGATGTGTTCATGCAGCCTGGAAATGGACATTTATGTGTGCACACACTGCTCCTGAATGCCAGAACTAAGCTTTAATAGCAATTAAAGGATTTGAGGGATGACAGTTCACTTTTCATTGTCTGCAATGCCCAGCCTGAGGAAGGTCAGCCAAGCAGACCCAGCACATCAGTGAAATCTGAGCCATGAACTCAACCCCCCCTTTTTTYTAGGGGTTTTAAAGTTGCTTTTGTTTTAAAGCACCTTATTCTGAGCACAAGCACACCTGAAATTTGCTAATGACCATCAGCATCCCACAAGCCTGGACACCTCCCACTGAAATGAAAATGTGGTGGACAGACAGAACAGCTGATGTCAAACTTCCAGTCCAAGAGCTTCCCAAACTTTTAAACTGTGACCAGCACCCTGAGTCCCCTCTCACCTGTCAGTGTTGACCACTGCATCCACTTCAGGGATGTTGGCTTTGTGGGAGATTGCACTCAGCTCATTCAGCTCCTGGCTGTTCAAAAGGAGATACTTGTTCCTAAAGCAAGACAGTGGGGGAGCAGGAGAGAGAAGCACGATGAATTCAAGAGRCAAAAATGCAATTTCATGAAAAGCAGAGGCACAGGACTGCAAGGGCAAGCTGCYTTCTCCTGGCTGCTCTTCACAGCATTCCCACTCTGCTCCCTGTACCAGGCCAGCCACCTGCAGCTTGGGAAAACCTCCCCCAAAATTTACCAAATGCCACTTCCAACACTGACCAGCTTTGAGATGATGGCTCTTTGCTCACTTGTTTGGGATCTTATGGTTTGTAAATATTTTCTTCTGGATAATGCTCATAAAAAAAAAAATCTGAGCAACATTTGCTGAATTACAGACCAAAGTAAGCATGAAATAGCAAACTTTTTCACAGCTTCCTGAAGCTTTTCTCCATTGCTCTTTTTAAGTAATAGATCTCTTTCTAAGTAAAAAAGCAGAAACAGCAAAAAAGGACTCAGTCATCCTGGTATTTTATTATCTGAACAAACTTTACCCTGGAAATATTTAAAAWCATAATGAAAAGTAAAGATCCAAATAAAAATAGATATAAATCCCAGGAATGTACATAAATTCTTTATCAAATACTKAACTTTTCATAATGAAAATAAATTATTTTGTCTGTAAAGAATAAATCTGACAGAGCAGAAAKGTAATCCAGGGGCCCCCTTTGCCCACAGTGTGCTCCCTGAGAGTCTTTCTGCTTGCAAGGGTTCAAAATCAGACAGCAAAGATTCCTTTTCAGGAAAGCTCAGGGGGCAGGGGATGCAGTGATGAGTGTGAGGTTCCTTCTTGTTTCCAACACTCTCCTCAGGTTAGTGCTCACTGAGGCTCTTGTGTAAAGCTTCCTTTGATGTGGACTGAACAGGTTTCTGCAATGAGAACAGAGCCCTTCTCTCCCTGCAACCAACAGCTCTGCAAGTCTGGTTTGGACACAATCTCACTGAGTGAATATCAGCATACAAGTACTTTGCTCTCATTTTGTCCTCAGTTAACTCGGCTTATCTGTGATTTCACAGAAAGTTCATGTAATTATTTAAACCCCCCAAAAGATTCCACACATTCCACTTGCTCCAATGCTACAGCTGGGAGCTGTTTTCTGCTCAAACAAGCCTGAGATCCTTGTAGCAGCCATTTAAGTAGTAACATCACCTATAGAGATTTTATTGGAAGACCTGGAGTGATTCCCAGGCAAACAATGTCTTGCATGAAGGATTTACAACAGGTCAGCATTCCCTCCCTATGTCCAGCAGCTCTGCATTCTCAAAGCTAATATTCCACAATCAAAAAGGCTGATATTTGAAATCTATCCAACAGGACTAAAATCCTGCACAACAATACCAGCCTGGCTCTAGGAATGAGCAGCACCTCGAGTGCACCATGCCTCTAACACAGGAGTTTGTAAGGAAGGGACATCATCTCCCAGGACTGATGGAATGCTGGGTGCAATTCTACAAGTCTCAAACACCTCTGTATCAGCAGCACAGCATTAAATATTAAATATTAAATATTAAATATTAAATAACCCCAAGCAAATTGCACCACCCCTCCAATTATTCCAGCACATCCAAGTTTTCCTAAGGATTTATTTTGAAGGCAGACAGGAGATTTCTTTGTATTTCCCTGGCTCACTGTCAGCTCTCAGTAGAAAGCAAAAAAGAAGAAAGCTGCCTGCTTATTCCTTCAGCCAGAAAGCGTTAACTCATCCTGTACATGTTTCAGCTCATCTCAACACAAAACAAAATGGGCYGGGTTTAACCCACATATTATGGGTTTAATATGGTTAAACCCATATTCAGACATATTCAGACATGCCCACCACAGAGCAAATTCTTAGGCTGTTACAGCAAGAGCTGAAAGGAACATAAAGTTTAGGGACAGCACAACATTCCCTTCACATGGAGCCTGCCCTGTGCCCAGGACACCTGGAACCACAGCCAGGCAAACAGCACCAAGCCACAACCCACCACAGCTTTCATACTCACTCATGGTGGTCACTGAAGCTCTGAAGAAGCCTCAAGAATTGTATCTTTAAAGTAATGTCCTAAAAGGAGACAAGAAAGGTAAAAAAAAAATCATTGCTTTAGTATTTTTGGCTGTCATTAGTTACCAAGCAGGCATRAAACAGCTGAATGGAAAACCTTTCCAAATCAAAGCCCTTTGGACAGCAGAGCAAGTGACTTGCACAAATGGAGAGGCTGCACTTCCCAAAATAGAAGTGGAGATTGCCTCCAAGTCTATGCACATAACAGGTAATAATTCCTTCTCACTGCAAAGGCAAAAAAGCTTAGAATTGTACTGATCAATTYAGAATGTCTAGGTTTGGAAAGAAAAAAAAAGATATAAAGAGTCAAACACAAACCCAACCCCCCTAAACCTGACTTTGGCACACTCTGTGCCTTTTCTGGGTATCATTTCTTTGAATTTTGGTTGTCTTCTACCTCTGGCCTCCAGGGTCCAGAAATTTACTCCTTTCTCAGTTCCCAAAATGGACATGTTCCTTCAAATGAACAAACTAACCAAGAGAGAGGGGAGAGGCTAAACTGGCCCTGCTACATTGGTAGCATGAGCCAAGGATAAACTTCAATGAAATCAATAATCCCCCAAAATCTGAGTGCTACAACATCTCAAGTCACTGACTGTACAAACAGCACAGCTCCTCAGAATTGTGTGCCAGGATGAAAATCACTCCAGAACTGCAGAGGTTGCTCACCGGGCTGCAATCGCAGTTCTGGTTGTGTCCGTGCAGAACCAGGGCTGAGGCTGAGTGCTTCCTCCAGATGAGTTTGTCAAACAGGTTATTGAGGCCAGGAATGAGTCTGAACTCTGCTATCATTTTATGAACCTGGGGAACAAGAGAGGTACAAACACGTCTGCTCCAGTCTAAACACAGATTTAATGYAGTCTGCAAACAGATGGGCACAGTGATGTCATCCTCTGACAAAAGGATGTGAATTCTTGTCTCAAACAGCAAGTGTTTGTGTTAACCACAGTGCAGCAGCTTCCATTTGTGGCTGTGGATAGAAAACATCCACACTGGATAGAAAACAGGTTTAAACCAAGCAATTATTTTGGGATAAAGCTCTTCACCAGAGCTTCAATTAACCACCATGTCTCTGGAAGCTGCTTTGGGCATCAGGACATCACTTCCAGCACACTGAAAATGCATCTTACACCAAAGAGCTGAGCTGAGGACATTCTGCAGCCACTCAATCCCCTGAGTGTCCTTTCTCTTTACACACACACAGCTGCTGCTCAGACAGGCCTCTGATGGCAAAAAACCCCATCAATATTGGTTTTGTTCACCAAAACACCTGAGCAGGAGCTCTGAGCAGAGCCCAGCAGCAACACAACCACACCACACTGATCCTTCAGGTTAAAGAGAAGCTGAACTTTAGAAGAAAAAAAGTAAAATTGCTCATTTTATCAGTCTGCCTAGTACATCTTTTTTATTCACATAAAAAGCTAATAATTTTGGTGTGAACAGCTGTTAATTACCTTCAGTCCAAGCTGGGATACTTTTGATGTATGAAATTTAGAAGATGAGGAGTAAGGAAAATAGGAAGTGGGATTCTTATTAGCTGTAGGCCTAGTACAACCATTATTCCTTGAGAGGTGGTTAGAAATGAAAACCACATGACTGGAATGTACGACATTCTGCAAAAATTAAGTGCCCAAGTAACRGACACGTTCCTTAAAATTAACAAACAAAATCACTTAAAAATACCCCAGGTTGTCCCAAGATCCAGAACTGTAACCAGCAGCATTGCAAGCAGATCAATCTACTTTGTTCTATTTACTCAAACAYCTGAATGAATCAAAATATCTGAAGCTGATGCTGTTTTACAAGGTTTGGTTCTAGTTTGCAGCAAAGCTGATGGCTTTTTGCACTCCTCTTGGCTGTAGCCACCTTGATGGAAATCACATTCCTGTTGCTGGACACCTCAAATACCCACCTGAGGAGCATCCAGCTCCTTCCCACCCACCCACACTGCCCTGACAGACTGCTGAGCTTGGAGTCCTCTGGTGCTTCATTATTCTGAAACACTCTTGGACAGGAATCTTGGTGAACAAAGTGCTCTCTGTAGTGCCCCTGTCCCCCCATGGCACAGGCACAGCAGGAGGAAGCCAAGAGCCTGAGCTGCCTGCAAGAGCCTCAACCCTCACTAAAAAACAGCTCTCTACACTCAGTTTTAACTCCTGAATCTGCTCCTTTCCAAATGACTCAGATTTCAAATCTGTGCAGTTTAGTTTGCTCAGCTCTGAATGCTCACCTGACCAAGCTCCTCGGTCATGTCACTGCCTCTCCATCACTCTCTCCCAGAGCCCAAACTCATTACAATTACTCTGCCTCAGGATGCCAAGACAATCCCTGCYCTATATTCAACATTCAAGCTACTTTGGCTTTTTCCTGCTGCCATCCAGCCCCACAGGAATTGCTCTGTTGCTTTCTCAACACTAAAATGTCTCTGCTGAGTTTCTGTCTGTGCGGTGTGGCTYCCTACAGCAGGAGCAAGGAAATCAGCTGATGGCTCTTCACCACCACACAGACATGCAGGACAGCCAAGAAAAATACATAATGAGAGTAATTTAGGGTGTGACCATAACTAGAAGGCAGCAAAGGCCCAGATCTGCAGARAAACATCACTTATTCCCAAGGGTGAGATCATCCCCAACATGGCAACAGGAGGAGCCAAGTCACTGCTACCACAGCCATCAATTTATGCAAATTAGCCAGCAATCAAGTTTAAATCAAACATTCAGAGATTCATTTGGGGACAGGTTGAGTTTGGGAGGCTGCACCTTGCTTCAAGCAAATGCTGGACCATTATGTCAACTATTACAGCAAACTGAAGCAGGTTTGTGATGCCCTTAATAAAATTCAATGCAAAATGAATCCAATCTAAAACCAGCAAGTCCTCTGGCTGCTCAGACTGGTACCACAAATCCTGTGCTTTTATTCCTTCCAGAAAAAAGACCAAAAAGCAGCTCAGATGCTTGTCTGAGGGTGCTGTTGCACACAGCTGAGCCTGCATTCCAGAGCTTCCCATGGAGAACAGCTCAGCTCCAGTCCCTCCCGTGCCTGGCTCTCAGGAAGGGCAGGGGATTCACATCTGCCACACAAGTCTTATGCATGAAGGATGTAGCATGTGTTTTAAAGGCAGAGGATTTCACAAATCAAAACAAAGAAAAACCTAAAACAAAATAAAGGACAACCCCCCATCCAAACCAACTCCCCCAAAAACAAACAAACAAAAAACAAAACCCTGAAACAAACAAAAAACCCTGACTCTGGATAAAAAATGTTTGGGAATGCAGTAACTCAAATCTTTCAAGATTTGAATTCAACTCCAGTCCTGAATCAGTCCTGGGAAGAAGCAAACTGCAGTCCACCTTTATCCTTGGTTTCCCCATCTGCACGGGGGCAGAAACAGCAGATGAAGGATAAGAGTTGTGTTCCCAGGAAATTAAAACATAAATCCATCTTTCAAAGCTAGCTGCTTCAGCAGCAGATCTTTTGCCTTCTCACGTTTGACAGGAACACATCAGAAGTGACCCAGGGAGGGAAGGAATCCAGCACCTCCAGCTGCAGCAGGATGAGTGCAGGCTGCAAGCAGTTTCTGCAGAATCTATAAACCTGCATTCCTTTGGGGAGCTCAGGCAGGGATGAATTATCTGCCTTGATACAATGGAAAAGAAAAAGTCCTTCTAGTAGATCCAGGTCCTGCTAGTTTCAGTTATGCTTTGGGCTTTGTTTACATTTTATTTCATGCCTAACAGAAACAGCACTTCTAAAAGGAATGACAACATGATTACGAGTTGTTTAYTGTAGTGACTGTGTTTCTGCAAGAATTACTGGTTCTCTCTGCTTCCTCTTATGCAGAATCTGCTTCTTTTAATGTCAAGTGTCTGCTTAGAGTCACAAAATCCCAGGATGGCTTGGGATGGAAGGGATGTTAAAGCCCATCTCATTCCCCTGCCATGGGTAGGGACACCTTCCACCAGACCAGGCTGCTCCAAGCCCCAGCCTTGAACACTTCCAGGGATGGGAGGTCCTCAAGYTCTGCTGCAGGTTCAGAGGGAACAGGTGAGTTATGTTTGGGACTGGGCTACAACTGCACCTGTATTCAGATTAAGAGATTCAGGAGACTGCCCTGGGGTGTTTGTGACTGGTACCCTGAGAGGTTACTATCAGAGAACAAAATACTCCAGATAAATGTGCCCCAACCCCTGCCCACAACACAGCCTCTCCTGCCTAACACAACAGGCTTTCTTTTGGCCCTCCCAGTGTCCAGGCCATCTGAATGCCCCTGCTATGCCAAGCTCTGCTGAGCTGAGCAGACTGCCAAAGCTGGAAGCCTGTCAAAACCTCACCAAGGATTGCTTTGCTTTTCCYTTCACAACCTGCTTTTGACCTATTTAAATCAAACCACAGCAAAGCKGCAGTGCCTGGTTCTTCATAAGCCTGTGTGAGGCAGGGAACTTTTTTTTATTATTATTTTGAAAGGAAGAAAAAGGCAAAGGAACAGATGAGTGGGATCTGCAGGCAATGACCAGTGCAGAGAGCACTGAAGTGCTGGGAGTTTAACACTTTGACAAGTCATGGCAATATGCTGCAAAAATCATCCAGGGCATTTCCAAAAGTGAAAGCAGCCAAAGAAGGGTAAGGCCTGAAGGGGCTCCATCCAAACTGGGCACCAGGAGGGGGAACTCCTGACATCATCCAGGTACCCACACACTTCCTGCATSCCTCCTGCACCAGAGCAGTGTGTGAGCAGCCCTGCCCCAGCTGTTCTCAGTGAAATGCTGCCTGGTTTCTGGGCAGTGCTGCCAGGATGGGACTGCCCAGCTTGGTACCTTGAGCTTTGCCCTGGCATTTCTGTGTCCATGACCTCACTGATGAGCACTCAGGTTTAAAGAGACAYCAAGTGTGAGTGTGGGCATCCCCTGGGGCTCACCTGATTCCTCTGCCTGCCCATGAGCAGCACACAGAGAACATATAGCACCTCCAGCTTGTACATGATCTCGTGCATGATCTTCATGGACTGGGGCAGCTGGGTCCTTGTGGAGGTGTTGGCCAGTCCACTCTCATCTGAAGACTCTGAAAAAGATGGCAAAGATGTGAGACTGAGGCAGCTTCAACAGGAAAGGATTTGTTACAGTTGTTGCTTTTACACTGAACACTGCAGATGCAGGAGCAGCACACATCTGCTGGAATTTTCTCCTTAACTAAAAACAGTAATGTACAGGAAATAACCAATTTGAATTACATGCTAGAGAAAAAATAGAGCTGAAAACTTAGAGGAGATAAAATCAGATTTTTAAATTCTTTTTCTATAACAAACTAAATGGCAGCATCTCCTTGAAATAAGTAAGCTYACCTAAATGAATTAATAGACTACTGCACCAGGGCATGGCAGAAAGGTAATAAAAGTAGATGGGAGATTATTAGAAGCACTTACTATTAAATCTATTTTCATTTCATACCTCAGTACCAGTTTTCTTAGGCCACAGTTAAATAAATTTCAWAACCTTAGAGAGAATTACCCTTCTAAGAGCAGAAACAGGAGTATGAAGTTTTGAGTTCTACCAGACATACACTGCATTTTGTCCTAACAAAGGGTGAAAAAACAAACCACACACATGCTCCAAAGCACTTTCCTAAGGTTGTATTAACACTTCCACTAGAACAATTATTTTTTTTTTCCCATTAACTTCTTTAATTTAGCTGGAATTACCTTTCCTCTTTAAAGAAGGGGCCACTTGCTCGGTATGAAGCATTTGAACCCAAAGTCCTGAGCCAAAGTTTTAGAGTAAAATGCTGGTGAAGCCACTCGCCTCAGGAGGGTTATTTTGAGCACTCCAGAGGTTAGGGCTGAGGATGCACAGCCCTTCAGTGTTAGCTAGGCATGCAAAGGGCACACATTGCTGGAGGGTCTCTCCTTTGGCTAATTTTAATTCAGTAAAGAAAAATCAGTGCTACATGAGAACAAAACAGCAGTCAGACCTAAAAGCTGATATGTTAGTCCTCCGTGCAAGAAAAGGGGAATCAGGACCAGATGACAGAAAAAACAAAACCTGGCAAACCCTGAGCAAGGTTAAGACATGCATCAGCTGCTGGTGGGTGGAGGGATGCAAGCCAGGTACCTGTACTGCTCTGCTCTGCCTCTTCATTTGCCACTCTCATCAGTGCATCCAGCACCAGGGCATTGTCCAGCCAGGTGTACCACTCCTCCAGCTCCTGCAGGAAGCTGGAAGTCCCTGTTGTTTCAGACACTTTCCTTGTGGCCAGTTTGCACAACCGCTCGATGAAGCCTGGAATATTCAGAAGTGTGGCTGAAAAAAATAAAGAGAAAGAATCTTATTACAGTGTAAGATCACCAGCACATCTACTTTAGGAATACAGAAGTGTATGGTTAAAAAGATCTGGTTAAARAGATCTGAGGATGGAAGAACTCAGCACACTCTTCTGTTATGGATTAGAAAAGAGCAATAATTCATGCTGTTCTCCAGTTTTATCAAGGAATTGATCTGGCTGAAAGCTAAGCTGGCAGAAATAAAGCAGCAGCCTTTGGAAGGGGCAGCCCCACCTCCCCTTTCCTCCTTCATTGKCCCTCCTGTGTTGTTGGGTCTGTAGTGACTGAACTGGCTCCCTAGAGCAGTAGGGAGGAAATCTGACAACTTTTCAAGTAAAAGGTTCCTGAATGAGCTCCTCATGGAGCAAAATAGGTGGAGAACACACCACAGCAGCCCCAGGTGTGAGGGTTTTAACTGTGGAGCTGCACCCTCAGAAAGAGCAGTGCAAGGACAGGAGTCACTGCTCTGCAAATGTTTGGGGAGGTGTAGCTTGCCTTCAAGAATAATTWAACACAGGACCTGTTTATTAAAGATACATGGCTAAAGCTTCACTTCCCACTTGCAGGGGCAAGGAGAAAAGGACAAAGAATTGGTCATGAACATTATATGAAAGAGCTGCATCTCTGAAAGAATAAGCTCCCTGATAAAGTTTTAAAAATAGAATATACTGCACAGCCTTAGAATCAGTCTCTGATTGTGCCCATAAAAAAAGATTAGCTAAACATTTGCTTGGCATGGGCCTATGCAAATATCTGCTTCAGAAGCCCAAAAGCTTTTCAGCACAGCAAGAACTGAAAACAGCAGATTCTACATCTGATGGTACTTTAACTTTTTCAATTCCTACTCAYCCTTCTAGGCAAGACTTCTGCACCTGAGAAGTACTCAGCACAAGAAGGAAAGCTGCACTGTGCCCAAAGTTAAGGCTGAGATCAGCCCCACAGATTTCCAAGGCTGGCCTGGTAACACTGGGCAGCATAACTAATATTAAACATCCTTCTCTTTTTGATAAAGACAAGACATCCTGTTCAGGACAACATCAGATAAAATCAGAGAAGGAACTGCTCCAACAGCAACCACACTGCAGGCAGCTTTACTTCAGGAATTCMTATTTTATGGAGGACACAGAATTATTGAGAGCTGCTAATGGGAAGTCCATGGATGTGGCTAAGGCACAGAAAACAAATCCAATTATTTTAAGCCACTCAGAGAATGCTGAAATGACATCAATTAACCCACCTAATTAGCAACACCACATGAAACCAAATGCTACACAGTTTCACTAACAGGAGACATTATTTTCAGGAAACAATCTGAGGGGAGTGAATCAAGAAAAATGCTTTGTAAGACAAAACACTTTCAGTATCTTTCAGAAACATAACACTGTGTGACACTGAGAAGAGGAAAACTTCATACATTGCTGAGATTATTCTGATTTGTTCACAGCACAACAATTACCTTGATTAATTTCAGCTCGGGAAGGACCCAAGTTTTTTTTCTGCTGGGCATTTTTGGCCAGAAGTGTGTGCTTGTCATCACTGCCCGTGTCCAGCTCCGAGATGGTGACAGCCAGGATCCTGCAGAAGTTGGCCAGCTGCTGCTGGTCAAAGCTGGACACCAGGCTGGCCAGGTTGGGAATATCATCCAGCTGGATCATTTCCTGGAGGAGGCAACAGCAGCTCAGTCACATGGGATGGTCAGTAAGAGAACACAGGCAGATCCTCCCTGGGGAACTCTCCGAGTTATTCCAGTGTAGCAAWGGAGAAGCAGCTGGGATTTACAACAGCTGTCAGGCTTAGCAATTCCCAAAGTACAGATATCCATATTTTAAACGCTATTTTTATATTTACGAAATAAATGTGGGGGCCTTTTTTTAACTAAAAAACCCACAAAATTGCAACCTGATTTAATACATAAATTATGTTCAGGTATTAGAAGTTTCAAATTTGTTTTCCAATCCTGTCTTTTCTTTGAAACTCACAGATAAGAACTTCTAAATTATTTCTCAGTTTTTTTACCAGAAGTTCTTTTTTAATAAAAAGATGTTGGAAATAGCTTTCAGAAAAAAAAAAWGTTCAGATAAACTAAGCTTGTTTCCTGTTTCAGGAAGTACATCAGCCTCAATCTTATTCTAAATAATAAAGTATTAGGTTACAGACTCCTGGTCTTCTCCACAAAATGCACACAGATTCCTTCCAATCAAGGTTTTCCCAAGGTTACACCTCGAGTATTTTACTTGCATCACATCAGGGCACTGAGCTGAAATGATGCTGGTAAATAAGTTCAATAACCAGGTTTGTGCAGAAGATTTAAGCGCCCTGTGTCCCCAGCCTACAACTCCTCAGAGAAGTGACAAACACCCAGGAATACCCAGGAAACCCCCCAGGTGTAAGGAAGACAAGTGAAGTATGTCCCATACAATCAGCAGGCAAGGATGAAAACTGAATTTATATGATGTTCATTTTCTTTTTTTGTAATAKGGGCTATTCTTTAATGACTCAGACCATGGGGACACAGATGCCACCCTTCTCTGAACTGGGTAAAAGCACTACAAGGATATCACCACAGGAATAATTTGGCTTCTTTATGAGAAGTGATTGAAGTAAATTACCACAGTGGACAGGCAGGTTTCAAATAAGCTACAAGAAGTGAGAATGGCAGCTTTGACAACTATCCTCAGCCACCCTTCAAAGAAACAGCTCTCTTCCCTCCACTGGGCTGAAAAGCCATACAAATGACATTAAGAAAGCAGTAACTAACCTTTTTAACTCCCAGGATATCTTCAATRAGCGTTGCAGTTTGCAGGAATGTCTTTTTGTTTGTCATCAGTGTAAACAGGAACAACACAAAGTCGTTTCTCTCTGCCAGCCGCCTTGTGACTCCTTCCGTCTGGAAATGAGCACACACGGGGCCATGAGAGCCCACCCTGAGCAGCCACAGGGCACAGCACAGCCAGGACAGCCCTCCTGATGATGTGGTGCTGAGCCAGCTGCTCCTGAAACCAGGGAATGCGTTTGTGGGAACAAAAAACCATCTCCAGTCCTGCTTTGGAGTCACGGTGGTGCTGGCAGCAATGCCAGGATGAGAGGCCTCACCTCAAGGCAGCTGTTTCCTTGTCTGAATCCAAAGCCAACCCTGCCTGCCTGGGCACTCACCACAGGGGCTGGGCTCTGCTTGGCATACAAACTGTGACCAGCTCCRTGCCATGGTCTGCACACACAGCAGCTCCTAAACCCTCAGTGTGGGAACCCAGAACATCCCTCTGGCAGTCCAGGATGGCCAGGACCCCTGCCAGRGGGCTCAGAAGCCCTGGCACAGAGCCCAAAACACCTGTGGGTTTGATTATGACCCGTGGAGCAAATTACCAACCTTAGATGAAGATCAGTAAGCCACAACAATTTAGGTAGAATAATAGTGAAGTTATCACAGGGTGGAAAATAGATTCTGGGGTTTTTGGTATGGGGGTTCAGGAGGCAAGATGGAAGGAATAGGGTGTGTCCAGCCWTTCTCCTTCTTCTTCTTGGCCTCCATCTTCTGCTGTGATGGTGGCACTTCTGGATTGGTTTAGAGTAGAAGCTCACTGTCTAACATAGGTGATAGGTATTGGGAAGTAATTGTAAACATTGTACACGTAGGTTTTAGTATAAAGACATAACATGGCCCTGGGGGCAGGCAGAGTGCCTGGAACTATCCTGCTGGATGGACCTCAGCAGGGCAGGAGAAAATTTTTTTATAGATAAGATACAATAAACGATGAAGAGCTCTGACTCCTTCTTCAAGCGCCGGGCTGGGAAAAGAGACTTTCCAACTTTTCTTGGGGTCACTCTGACAAGCTAAAGATCCTGACAACTCAGCACTGCTGTCTGAGCAACCCAGATCGAGCACTGGCCTAAAAGAACGGGGTGATGAACCCCGAAGTCAGACTGAGGCATGGAAAGCCAAGTTTAAGGCTTCCTTTCATGCTCTGAGCTCTGCTGAGAGCACAGCCAAGCTTTCCTGGAAGTCACAGCTACATCCTCACTACTTGCAAAGCTGTGTCTTATCCATGAGACACATTCCCAGTGCTCACAGAACCAGACTGGCAAAGAGAATCYCCCAGTATTTACAGATAAGCATAAAAACAGCTAATATTGCCCACAGACCATTTCTGTGATCCTGGACRCTTCTCCTCCAATCCCTGCAGTAATACCAAAGTGAATTGAAACAGAGCAGCTAGTCTAGAAATTACAAACTCRTTTTTTAGCTTATCATGCTATTCTCAGTTTGCAAAAGTTGGACTAAACTGAACTAAAATCCAACACATGGAGTTGTAGGATCAAATTCAAAACTCTCTACCAGCCCCAATTCTGAACAAGACCAGCTGTGGCTGGGGCTTAACAGGCAACCATTCTCAGCTTCAGATTTTAAACTGCAACATTCACAAAGGCTGGCACAGCTTTCCTATGGAAACACAGAGACAGAAAGATCCAAACAAGGGAACAAGCTTGACAATGCAGGTCAGAAAACAAATTATTTGAGCAACACATCAAAATACAGTGATGCTGTATTGAACTGAAGGAATTTTAASGTAAAGCTTCAAAGTTTAAATTACACTTAAAAGAGTCTGTTTATTGTCTTATCAAGTAGCACACGTAAAAAGTGACCAGAAGAGTTGTACTTACACATATACAGGTGTTGTACAGTATGCTTAAACAGTCCTTGATGAGGTCATCACTTACTGCAAAGGAGAGAGCAGACAGTCAGCTGCCATTCCCTGCCAAGGAACACCCCTGGCATGGGAGGGACATGGAGAGCTGTGGGATGCGTGACAACTCCAGGCTGCCAGCTCAGAGCACACACACAAATGCCTTATGGCATAGAAGCCACAAGAAACATCTACACCTAACCTGTTCTCATGTTAAATTACTGTTGTATGGGGAAAAAATGTCAGTTCATGGTTTTCTCCACTGGAAACTCATGCTTGTTTTCTCAGYATCTGGACTTCAGAGAAAAACTTCCAATCTGCTTTGCCACAGCATTTTAATATTTAAAATATGTTTTCAGTWCAGACTTTCAATTGCCTAAAGCTGCAGTTGGAGTCACTTCACCTTTGAAGCTCCCTGSCTAGCAGGCACAGGGTGCACCATGACATTCCCCTCCCTCAGCAGGGCTCAGGGAACCAGCAGAATCCCAAACAGGGGAAATGAAAACACTGCAGCCAAGCTGCTCCAGCAGGAAAGTTGAGCTGAAGTCACTGCCCCCCCGTCCTTACAGCAATGTGGAAATGAGCAGCCATGTAATAAAAAACGTGCTGTTTTCCTGAGCTACTCATCTTACAATCTCTGCAGCTCCCTTTACAAAAACAATGTTTAGTGGTTTATTATTAGTAATTTTTCACTGTAGCTGTACCACAGGAACAAGAAGGGTTTCCAGTGATTGCAGATTTAGTGCTTTGAGTCAAGTGTGCTGTACTGAGTGTGTGAAGCTCCAGAATTGTGCCAGAAACAGGTGACTCTCCCAAATCCCAGCACGAATCAGAACCAGGGAGAACAAAGAAACAGTGATTCACTCCTAAATGAATCAACAGGAAATTGCTGGGATGGAAAGAGAATAACAGAAAAATAGAACAATTTCTGTCTGAAGCAGAACCATCAGGCAAAACTGGGGAAAAGAACGAGAGAAACCACCTATTTACTTACTTTTCTGCTTCTTTTTCTGAGTAATAAGAGTTGGTCTCATGAGAATTTCTACTAAAAGCTGTAAAAATAAGACAAGGAATTAAGGGAATTATCACTGAGATACAAATAGCCAATTAATTTGSCAATGACAAACCCAAACCTGTTTCTGCTTAAGTCACAGAGATGAATAATGAAGGCTCTACAATCAAACCCCCACTGGTGTCAAAATCATATTGACAAATTATAGTTGCATTTACCCTGAAGAAACAGTAAGAGCTGTACAAAATAATCTCCCACTGGCAAGTTTTAAAAGAATTTGAGCTTGCAAGGAATGTAATTTCACATGCCTCCAGATAACATCAAGGATGGTGATCACACATCTCTTAAAATAAGGAATCTTAAGCAATAATCTGCAAAGAGATGCAAATTTTGCAAAGGCTTTCCCTAGATCTTGCTGGGCTTCAAAAACATTTCAGGTCCAGACAGAATTTAGCAGCTCCAGATTTTATCTCAGCACCAAAAASCCACTGCTTGTGTACAGGATCCTGTATGTATATTCACATTTCTATTTAAGGAATATAACAAGCAGCTTTCCAAGACCAGGACTGTGGTTCTGACTGATATAGAACTGATCTTTAGCTGCTCTAGTCTTTACCACTGGTTTGGCTAAAATATCTGAAAAACCAGCACTTCATCTAAAAATGAAAGCTGGCAAACAGAAGGAAATGATGACTTCTGCAAGAATTACTGCAAATGCTGCTGCTTTGAAAATTTGGTTTAAAATTGTTGACAGCAATGTAGGCATTACCCAGAAATAAATATCAGTGCCAACTCACAAGCTATTTGAGAGTTTACAACTTATTTATTTGTCCCATCTTCCTTTAATTTTTTAAACTCATTTTAATTTGTCCCATCTTCTTTTAACTTTTTTTAAATATTGATCCAGACACAGAGGAAACCACCTTGACATCACTCGAGGCTACATTAAAAGCAYCAACAAATAAATAAATAAATAGGCAGTTTTTAAGAGGAATATACATTTTTAGCATTATTTGTAGTAGTAGCTGTAGCATTAATAGGGTAGAGAAAAATGACTGCAGTAATACAGATCTCATATTAATGGCTTCTGTTTTAGGAGGAGAATGCACACCTCAAAGTTTGGGGTTTATGCTTTAATTCTTGGGTTTTCTGCCTCTCACCAGAGGCAGAAGGAGCAGAAAGGGAATTATGAGATCATGTTTCTTGGGATGGGGYTACATTTAGGAATAAAATCCATGAGGTTTGTGTATTTGCACTCTCAGGTCTTTATTTTTTATGGATTCATATAAARGGAGGAGCCACCAAGCTGGTTTTGTTCTTCCTCAATGTAAAGGCTGTCAGAATGCAAAAMTATTTTAACTCTCACACATTGTAGCCTAGAGAGTACACTGCAAACTGAGTGTCCTTCAAAGTTACTCATGYTCCACAGCTCAAAACATTGCAACATCAATCAGCACATGGCACACACAGCACCAGCAGATCAAACTTCTTCCCTTTCAGATCCTAGAGCAGGATTGTTGAAAACACAYAGCACTGGCTTCCATCACTGCCTTTAATCACATTAAACCCACTTCTATCCAAATCTCTGATCATAGCACCAGGTAACTAGAGTGGATCTGGTATTTACCATCTCCAGCCCAAGGGAGATGCTAACCAAACACCAACCAGCAAACCAAAAACTTGTCCCCAACACACASAGATTCTGTGCACTATGTTAAAATCATTTATACAAAAGTACCACTATTTCCCTTAAAAAACAAGGGAAATTTAAAACATTTCCATAGTGTTCTCACTTGCTTGGGTAGCTGAAGGGTTTTGCCCTCAACTGACAGCAGCAACTAAACCAGTGCTCACTTCAAAACATTAACAGCAGCTTTAAGTAAAAGCAAGCTAAGTGTGACAAAAAATAAATAAATCTGTTTAGTTAAACTAAATAAAAAGAGAGAATCAATTAGTTCACTGGAAAATACAAATAATACACTTCTAATRAAAGCCAAGCCAGAGTCAGGCACCATAAAACTGAGCAAATGGGTATTTGTGCAACGTAGAATTAAAGCAAATAAACAAAATGATAAATTGCCAGAATGCCCACAGAAACCTTCCAGCTCTGCTTAAAAACTTTGCCAGAGATGAAGCAATAAACACAAGCAACCTGGTTAAGACAGAGCCCTGGTGTGCTTCAACTGCCACAGACCCCCAGTGTTAAGTGAAATTCTCACTGCTCCAATGCCAATTGTGTTATTTTATCTCACAACCAGGAATCATTTGGAACTGTCTTCATTCAGAACTAAAGGTCTAATCTTTTTTAAGGTAAAAAAAGACTGACTAAAGAAACAGCCAGGCATTCTGTATCATATAAGAACAAAACACTTCACTTTGGACGTAACAGCTTGAAAAATATACCCTTTCCCAATTTTGATTAAAAGAAAGTGGCACAGTTCTAATGCTTAACATTAAATTGGTAAAGTCATTCTGCAGCTTGCATTTAGAAGCCTTAAAGACCTCASTGAAAAGATTTTTCAGTGGGATGATTATCATGCAGATCTTTTGATACTGAAAAAACACACTTACATCGACTCCTCCAAACAAATCAAATGTGTAGGTGTTTGGGAAACTGGACTCTTGAGCAGCTTTTCTGTCTTCTGTGACATAAACCATGGCTTCCATCGAGAGAAGTGGAGAAATTTCCTGCAGGTAGGAGAAAAATAAAGAGATGGCTCAAAAAGAAAAATGTTCATCACTATAAACACAATTATCTTCCACTATCTGTGTGATCCACTGACTAATCATCACCTGCACCCCCAGCTGTTACTAACCAGSCAATTTCTGACAGATATCATCATGCAGAGAGCTTAAGAAATTAATACAGTATGATCATAGCAGACTTTAAAGAAAGCCACAACAAAATCATCTGAAGCTTTAGGAAGAAGGGTGCAGCAGTACCTTYAGGATGCTTTGGCACTGGGAGAAGTCACTGTTTGGGTGGCTGTGCTCATACAGCTTCTGCAACAGCAAGGGGATCCCATTCCATTTTGCCTGTTTATCTCTCTCTTTCAACAAGGCCTCTGTGATCTGCAAAGAAAAAATAATATGATTCCCATGTGGCCAGTGCTTCATAACCAGGAAAATAACCGTATCACCTCCCTGGAAAAAGAGCTCACAAAATCCAGYGTCACCCTGATTTTTTAAGATTTTCTAAGMCTTCTGATGTTTACATTCYTGTAATGAACTTTCTCACACACTTTATGTAAATAACTYATTGTTTTGCATTCTTYTATGGAGGAGGAGAAATTTGATGGACTGTTGGTTTGWCCAGTGTCATTGGAGAGGTGGCACTGTCACCCTCCAATCCACTGTCACTTYTGGAAAACTATAAATGTTGGAGTCAGAAATAAATAAAATAAATTTCCTTTTTTTCTACCTCTAGAGCAGTGGTGTGTGTTGTGTTGTTTCATGTCCTATAGTGACAATCCAGTACCTCTTTCCATGCAGCAATTTATGCAGAACAAGTAGCTGCAGAATTTTACAGATGCAAAGTATCTTAAGCAGCACAGAGCTTAAAGCAGATGTCATTTAGAGTACATAATCTCATTCTGTATTTTCATATTGATTCTGTACTTTAAAATGGCAGCAGATTAGTCTCTAAACAATTCCATTAGCAGAACTCCAACTGACAGGTCAGTGAAGGAGGAAATGGGTGCCCTGACACTATCTCAAATTACACTGGTCTGAGGTGTAGAATRCTGAGGATGGGAAGGCTCCATTACTTGATGCATTCAGCTAGAAAGGAGTATTTCCTCAGCCAAGTCCCTGAAGTCATTGGTCACAGCAATGACCCAAACCACAAAGGTTTACAAGCAGGAACACATGAAAGAGAGAAAATTCCCTCCGTAATCTTGGGCTGATTGTAAAAGGAGATCACCAACTAAATCAGCAGAACAACGCTGGCATTATCCTGAGAAACAGGCTGCAAGCACAAAAAAGAACACTTGGCACTTGCTACTATGGCTGTCCAAACTTTCTTCAATGTCCTTCCTTTTCCCCTAAAGTAAAAAAAATCTTAATATTCATCACTGTTTAACACCTAAAAAAAAAAGTAGCAGCACAAGACTAAAATATTCTGCTTAAAATCCACAAAAGATGCTTTGAAGTCTGAATACTTCCAGGTTAATGCCAGATCTGTCAAGGAGGAGCTCAGGACATTCAATTAAAAACCATCATCCAGTCAATGCTGACCAAACTTTAACTCCTTTCTTCCCTGATTCTTCAGAGGTAACTACATCAACCCCAATACAGGGACTTACACAGGGCAGAAGGTAAAGCACAAAACAATTCCAGCAGGGTTTTCGCCTGGGTTTACAAATGTTTTATGTGCCCTCCAAATAAAAACAACAAAATAAAGAAAACCCCAATCCTCTGGTCAGCACCTCAAGGCAAACCTTAGAAAACAGAATGTCCTGAGCTGGGAGGGACCCCCAGGATGACCCAGGGCAGCCCCAGCCCTGCCCAGACMCCCCAACAGCCCCACCCTGGGCATCCCTGGCAGCTCCTGSAGCTCTGGCAGCCTCGGGGCCGTGCCCATTCCCTGGGGAGCCTGGGCAGTGCCAGCACCTCTGGGGAAGAGCCTTTCCCTGGTATCCAGCCTGAGCCTCCCCTGACACATTTGTGGGTTGGCTCTCACTCCCAGGCTAAACCCCTAAGCTGCTCTCATTCTGCACCTTTCTGTGGTTAAGTGACATTTCCCTCCCAGCTGCTTAAATCTCACTTATTCTTTCAGCCAAGACATGGTTCTCAGACACAGCTCAGTRCACAATTCCAAAGGGCCATTCAATTCCTGATTAGACAATTATATGCAAATATACTCCAGCTCCTGGCAGAATTTAACCCTTTGCTCTCTGGTTATACAGGAAGACCAGAAAACTGATTCAAGCTGAGAACTCAGCCTGGCAATGTAGCTGATGGGGGTCTTCATCCTCTTTGTAAGATTTCCAAGCACTCAGGATCCTTTCCTGATGAAATGCCTCCATTTTTAGGTAAATAAGAATTTCAAATAAGTAAAAACTTCAAGGGTTTTGAAGTACCAGATTTTCTTGCTACAAGGAGTGATTGAAGCAGGATGAGCACACCTGAGATATAAAATTCTCTCCAGTTTTTAACTTCTCCCTGCTTTCTGAATCAGAGGAATCAATCAGCACTGCTGGAGAATGACAGAGTTTCCTTCTGAGCAGGAGAAATAGCAGAGGATCAAACCASAAAGCCAAAATCACTTCTCAGCATCTGGGCTCTGGGTCAGCTCCTTGGAAGTCACAGATTCCATTTCCCCTTGAGAAACCAAGCACAGAGTGAGCCAAAGGAGCTCTGCCACTGCCCCATCCCAGGTGTGGGAGGAGGACAAACCCACAGGCAGTGGGAGGAACGGGATTAATTGCTGGGCAAAGTGCACAGAACACACAGCAAAATGCCAGGGAAAGAGTCCAACTCTCCAGCTCCAGCTGATGTGGAAGATACCAGAGGCAGGGATGACGTGCACAGGCTGCCATCACAGGTTCCAGCAGCACAGAGCACAATTCAGCACTTAAATGCTCTCAGGAAAGGCCAAAAGCCTTTAATTAACATTAAAACYTTGTGCTGGGTTTAACACCACACTCTTAATCCCATGTATGCTTCTTGGTTTGGGGCAGGATCCATCTGAGCCATCTCCACTCCCATTTCTCTAATAGCAGAGCTTCCTCTCCCTGCCCCAGGCTCTGAGAGGCAGCCACAGGAAATTTTCAGAACTGAAATTCTCAAAGAGTGAAGCAAATGTTTCCTTGCTCTCATCATCTTTTATCTGCTTTCAAAAGAAAAAAAAAATTAAAAAAGGTTTTCTTTCTCTTGATTTAACACATCTTTGGTTTCACTGCAAGCTCTGGCTTGTGGTCCCTGCTCTGTATTTGAGGCTACCCTGGCTCTGGATATTTCCATTGTGGCCGGGTGGTATTTGCCAATGCAAAGATTTTTGGATTCTGGGAAGGGATTAAAATTCAATCAGACTTTGGGGAGCTGTCTTTCTTCACAGCCATTTTGGTTAAAATCTGCATCTCCTGTTTTCCATAACAGCAGCTAGTCAATGCTTTTCATTTATAAGCAAAAATGGTTTTCTTTTCCGGGAAATTTAAGTGAATAGTCATCAAAATCAGCACTGGGTCTTTTGGGGCTCCTTTCTTCTGGTCTCMCTCAAGCACAAAAAGTGCAATCCAACACTGACCTTCTTCATTCACWGAAAAGCTCTGGATAAAATACCTGAAATCTTGCAACAAAACTTGAGAAGTTAGGTAGCATTTAGCAAGAAGTAGAGGCTGTAGCAGCCYAGCTGGAAGAGGTATCCATGAAAAGCCAGGATCTCCCCAAGTGCTGGCAGCTGGGTTTGGAATTGTCATGCTTTACCGGTGCTAGGACACAACAGAATAAGGATCACTTCTGGGAAAACAGGAGCAGGAGCACAAACTTCTGTAAGAGCCAGGTACAGCAAACCAAACTGGTACAAACACCAGGACTGCAGAGGCACTTCCCAGACTGCTGTAACACATCCCAGTTCTGGCTCACAAACAGAGAAACCCGAGGGCAGCACACTGGGGCTCTCTGGAGTGCTTCTGTTCCAGGCTGATCCCTGCACACACAGTGGCGCACACACAGTGGCACACAGCAGCTCACCCAGAGCTCCCAAGCTGTGTCCCAGCCCACAGCTGTCTGCACAAYCCTGGTTTTACACCTGTGGTTTCCTGCATGCTGCTCCCCAGCCAGGTGATCACCACCTCACTGGGACCATCCGTGTCCCCCTGCTCCAGCCATACCACAAAGCCATGGCATTTGCTGGAAGGGCAATCAGAGACCCTGGAGAGTGATTTAAATTCAGAGATAAAAAACGTGTCACCAGCCTACCCAGGCCTGCAAAGTAGAACAGACTGAGTGCTTTTCTCTTTAAAGACTCCTAAGGAACTGGAGCTCAGGATTTCCCAGGAGGTTACTCCAAAGACTGATAACTACCATGGGAACACTTTCCAACTACACAGTTTAAGTAACTTCTGTGCATAATTTTCCCTGACAGTATACAAAGGGCTGAAAAAAGACACTGCACACAATTGTATTTAGTTTAAATTTCCTTCTAATCCTACTGTCTTTTAAATCCTTTCAAAAAATGATAGAGAAGCACAGAATGTCCAGTCTTGGAAGGGGCTCACACAGACTGTCAAGCCCAGCCCCTGGCCCTGCMCAGACACCCCAACAGCCCCACCCTGGGCATCCCTGGCAGCTCCTGGAGCTCTGGCAGCCTCGGGGCCGTGCCCATTCCCTGGGGAGCCTGGGCACCCTCTGGGGGAAGAACCTTTTCCTAATATCCAGCCTAAATCTCCCTGGATGTCATCAATTTGCATGATAGTCCATAAATAATTATGAATAATACCTGCATCTTCATGAAGTTATACATTAGTATCTGCCTAAATGCATCCCTTGATCAGTCTAGTCTCCCTTTWACTTGTCCCCTCCACTTTGCTTGTCCTCCAGTCACAGGAACAGCTCTCCCCCCCTGCTCTGTGTCCATGCCCTGGCAAGAGCTCAGCATTGCCAAAACATTTCTAACTGTCCTGAGATCTCTTGGAGCTAAAGTTGCTCCCAAATCCTTCCCCTTCCAGAGGGGATTTTCCTGCTCACCTCTGTTCCCACACTGTGACAATTTTCCTTGCCCTACAAAGCAAACCTCTGATTTTCCTAAGCTTGCCTCCACCCCTGTGCTGAGYTGTGGTCAGCGACACCTCTCTGTGTCTTCCCAAAACTGCTGAGCACCAGCAGTGGTGACAGCAGCAGAAATACCAGGAGCTAATCCTCCCTTTGCTCTCCAGGGCAGGGCAAACACTCTCCTGATAAAACTGTGACTCTATTTCACATTTTACCCTTCAAACATTACACTGTCCTGCTGAGTGCTCGCTGCAGGAGGGTGTTTGCTGTCATTTTCAGAAAGCAAAACCAGTGACTCAGGTGTCCAGGCATCCTTTACAGCACTGAAGGGCTCCTGCTGTGACAGACTTCACAGCTATGACACATCACTTACAAGGTTTTTTAATTCAATTTCTCATTGCAACCACACATTGACACTGGAAGTGCTTTTTAAAAAAGAATTTCCATTCTTGGGATTTTCCATSACCACTTCTGAAGTATCTATTCAAATGTCTTGAAAGTTTAAAAGGAAACAGGCACAAGATTATGGATCTCAACAAAGAGATRCAAGCACATGGTCTCTATGTATTCTTAATAAAACTGAAGCCTTTGCACATCCTTTCCTTCAAGCCTTTAAAGTTGTACCTTTTAAAAACCCCAGGAAACTAATATTTGTGCAATTAAATGTTTAATTTTCCTCTGAACAGTAATAACTTAAGAAGTCATCTCTGACAGACTGCCAGGAGAATGATTACTCAGGATTTTGGGGAGTTCCCCACCATTCCAGCTCTGCATTGCATTTTCCTTTTCAGTTGCTAACAACCATCCATCAGCCTGGCTAAGCTGTCTCCTTCCTCACACAACTTYTCCTACAAAATCCTGTAAGCAAGGCAAATGACCCTGCAAGTTTTGGTTTGAACACAACAGCTTTGCAGGAACACAGCTGCTGGCCCATGGAGCAACTCTGGAAAGCATTCCAAGGGAGAAGCTGAGCACTGCAGCTCCRGGGCAGAACACACTGTGGTCACTCACAGCTGAGCTCTGATCAAACACAGGGCAGAGCCCCACAAATATTAATCCTGCAAGGAAACTCTGCTGGGAGAAGCCCATGTAAGAGCACTTATGTCCAGCCTCTCTCCAGCTCCTTGATTCTTCAAGTGCAGATCAGGATTCCCTCCACTGGATTCCCTGTTTCTCCATCCTCCCCAGCCCTGCATGGGCCCCCCATCCCTTCCCCTGCCAACCCAAAAGCCAGGCATGAACCCAGGGACACACTGTCCTAGGAGGAACATGCCAGAGCTTCCAGCCAGGCCTAACCATCCCCACAGCTCTGAGACTACAGCTCTGCTCACCAGAACTGAGAGAAGAGCTGGTCTACCAGAACAAGGAACAGGTCTCCTGAACCTCCAATCCCCACAGGACAATTCCAGCACAGACCTTTAATACCAGCAGCTCTCCAAACCCACTACAGGATCTACCAGATCAKAACAGAGCTACTGATATTTGCTTTGCTGACCTTACTCTCAGAGAAAAATAGATCAACTAATATCTATAATTATATTAAAATCATATTAACTTCTTAGTTACTACTTTTCCTTGGAGCTTCCTGAGTTTCTTCTTTAATTCATTTTGAAAAAAACCAAAATCTGTAGGGCTATCTAAGAAAAAGCAGAGGGATAAGGAGTACCACATCTACATTTTTCTTCTCACTCATCTTCAGCCACACAAAAAAATCAGACACCAACACAGCTTAAGTCCAACACAGCCACTTTTTGGGCATTTCTAGTGCATGTTACATAACAAAAGCACGTCCAGGCTTTCCAACACTCCCTCAGTGTCCTCCCCTGAAGAGGCCTAAGCCTGCTAACACCCACACAATCAGAGCTACTCAAGTGGATTATGTTCACGTGAATGTTGTTTTGTTGGTGCTCTTGTAAGGAGGAAACAAAAAACTGACTCAAAACCAAAATCTTTTCTCAAAAGCTACTCCTGCTGATAACCTGCAATGGCAGGAGGTGAAATCTGGATGTCTGAGGAAGAAAATGTTTTTATTCCACAGAGCTTTTTTTATAGTGGATAGGGACTATCCTGCTAAAGGAAGTGTCTACTCCTAGGGATAGCAAAGCAYGAAATATAGTTGGAAAAATGGACTCCTTTTTTCCATTCTGATTGTTTCAGCTAAGCCCTGGCAATCCTATGAGGGTGAGAGCAGTGCAGACACCCAGCTCTTGGRACTGCAGCAGGAGCACATTGGTTTGCCAACAAATCCCTGGTTAGTCCATTATTACACTGCTCAGKCCACAGGGACTCCCAGAGCTGCACCTAAATACCCTCTGGTTTCATGCCATGTCCATGCTGTTCACAGCTGCCTTGCAGCAGATGCAGTCTGCACCTTCTTGCTAAGCAGATTTGAGCTTCATCAGCTGAGCCAGGGTGTTCTTGGCTTTCAAGGAACAGCAGCACAAACTTGTCCCAGAGCCTGTGATCCACGGCACAGCTGTGCCCCAAGAGGGACAACACACCAGGCCCCGCACAACCAACATTCTTCCTTCTTAGAAATGTGTCACTTCTGGAAAGCTCTTCTGCCACTGGTTCACCAGCACCTGCAAAGCCCCTTGCACTGTGCTCAGGGCAGGGCAAATCCTGATCCAAGGTTATGCAATCTGATACCAACACTGAGGCTTGTGTGCAGGGCAGCAGCTGATGCCAGCAATATGGATAAAATGGATACAGGAACAAATAATGGCAGTATCTACTGAAATCTGCTTCAGCCAATCAACTTCTTATCACAGAATCATTTAGATTGGAAAAGACCTCCAAGACYAAGAGTCYAACCTGTGACTGATCCCCACGCTATCACCCAGCCCAGAGCACTGAGTGCCATGTCCTGTTGTTTCTTGGAWTCTCCAGGGATGGGGACTCCACCATCTCCCTGGGCAGCCCCTGACAATGCCTGATCCATCCTTTCCAGGAAGAAATTCCTCTTGCTGTCCAACCTGCCTGAACCCTCCTTTTAAAGGAAGAAATTCCTCCTGCTGTCCAACCTGCATGATCCATCTTTTCAAGGATGAAACTCCTCCTGCTGTCCAACCTGACTGATCCATCCTTTCCAGGAAGAAATTCCTCCTGTTGTCCAAGCTGACCTTCCCCTGGCCCAGCCTGAGGCCGTTCCCTCTCCTCCTGTCCCATTCCCTGGAGCAGAGCCCAACCCTCACCAGGCTGTCCCCTCCTGTCAGGAGCTGTGCAGAGCCACAATTTCCCTCTGAGCCTCCTTTTCTCCAGGCTGAGCCCCTTTCCCAGCTCCCTCAGCCACTCCTCATATGATTCTCCTGCTCTGTTGCCCTTCTCTGAATAATTTATTATTAAAAATAAAGCAAGACACCAACTRGCAAGGAAGCCAAGGGCTCTGGGTAGGTGAGCACAGCAGGAACACTCAGGGATCCAGATTTCAGAGCCTCAGCTGACCTCAAAACTGCCAGATATTCAGGAGGCTGCTGCTGTCAAAAACGCTTCTAYGTCCCTGTAAGATCAGAGTGACGAATTTTTAGATGCAGGCCTCAACAGTGATCCTTCCCAGCTCACAGCTAAGCCCCTACTTTCCTCATACAAAAATGGATCTTGAGATCACCTAAGAATAGCACACAAAGCTTTGTTCAGGGCTAAATGCCACTGAACAGGCACCCCAGCACGGAACTGTGCTCCTCAGTCTCCCTGAATTAACACCTTGAGAAGGGTTTCCCCTCCCTACAGGACACCAGCAGTGCAGTCCAGGCAGCACATGACCCAAAACTTCCTTCCAAAACACAGCTAGAAGTGCTCCAAGGACACTCTCATGACTTGCTCTACACCCCAACACAGCACCCTGACCTGCTCTCAGGCTCTGCAGGAACAAATCAGTTGAGAAATGTAAGCAAGGGCTCCCACGCTGCCACTGAGGAGTCAACTGCAGGAAAACTGGGAATGTTTTGATAAAAAATAGAACTTAAAAAAAAAAGCAGCCAAAACTGCCTTGTGCTTCTCTAAAAGTTACATCAAAGTGTTTTATATTTAGATCATCTACAAACAAAAAACTGATTCAAGGTAAAAGAGACATGGAATTCAGAGTTCAAAATCATTCAGGGAGTTGTTATTCCCCCTGCCTTAGTTTCAGTGAATCACAGAATGGTTTGGACTGGGAGGGACCTTAAAGCTCATCCAGCACCACCCCCTGCCACAGGCAGGGACACCTTCCACTGTCCCAGGCTGCTCCCAGCCCTGTCCAGCCTGGAATGGGACATTCCCAGGGATCCAGGGGCAGCCCCAGCTTCTCTGTGCCAGGGCCTGCCCATCCTCACAAGGAAGAAYTGCTTCCCAAAATCCCATCYAACCCTGCCCTCTGTCAACCTAAAACCATTCCCCCTTGTCCTGTCACTCCAGGCTCTTACACAAAATGATTTAAAACACCCTCCTATGGCATTTATGAAGTTGTGGGAGCTCTRTGTGTCCAAGCTTTAACTCTCTGGGCAGCACAAGGATGCCAAAATTTTTCAAGCAAAACCAAACCAAACCCCAGAAACAAAAACCCCACCTCAATTTTGGGCATTATAAGGAGGATGCAACCAGCAGAGGTTTTGTTGATTGATATAAAAGCTTAAAAGCCCCAAATGAAAACAGTAGCACTGTATTTTTTGAGCAAACCAAAGCCCAGAGGTGGAAGCACCATCCTACAGACAACAGAGGTGCATAAGGTTGGTGCAGGTTTACCWGACTGAAACTGCAGTGCCTGAGGAGGTGCATGAAAGGAAGAGTGCAGAGGTGGACAGGTAAGGCAGTGAGACAAAGTTTGTCCCCTCCTAAAACAACCCCAAGGAGAASAGTCAATATAGGTTTATATTGATACAAATTACTGGCTCTTCTTAAGGATTAACCAAACTAACACCTGAGGAAGCAGCAAAACAAGGACAAAATAGCTGTAAAAAAATACTTGCTCTCTTACCTCTCTGCTAGAGAATGAAGCACAGGCATTCATGATGAACATGATGCCTCAGGATTTGAGCTTTTCTATTTTCCATCTATTTGTGACCCTGCAGTTCTTTAGTGCATAACTCCAAACCCCACACACAGTGTGAGCTGCTGCTTTCCCAGTTTGGGCAGACACAGCAATTCCTCTCCAGGCCTGGCAACCAAGGACACCTCACTGCCTCAGGGCCCAGAGTTGGAAACAAAAGGGAGTTGGGGGAGCAAACTTGGGGTAAATGACTTCATTACCTGAATCTGTAATTGGAAAATGAACCCCCAATATGCAAATGGACCAAACTTATAGAAGTGTGAAAACCCATGACCTGTGGTCCATTTTGTGGGTGGAACCAGGGGGCTTTGTCTGCCCAAAGTGTACCTAAAGGCCCTTCAATAAATATAACTGCTTATTTTGTCTGGCCTCTGCTTTTAGGTAGTCCTGAAAAGGCATCAAACAAATCTCCTCTTAATAATTCCTCAGAGTCCTTGTTTATCAAGAAAAATGCTGTTGTCTGCACTAGTAAATTAGAGAAATGCCATTTTTTATTCCATCTGACCTCTCTTAAGATACTTCAGCTCAATAAATCAGCAAGTTCTGTATCTCAAGTTTCATTTTCCAAGTCTTTGCACCACTTTGCATTTAACCTGCAAGAAAAATGCCAATTATTCTCCATAAAAAGAAATTAATAGTCTATTATCCTTGAGAAGCTTTTCCAAAAGAGCCAGCACACCACAGGCACAGGCCCGGGGTAAGGAACTGCTATCATTCCTTGGTATTTCCCAGCATCATCAGCTGGGAAAGATGACAAATAAGAAACAGACCTGGAGCAGTTTCTCATAAAACCACCTGCGTTACAGAGCTAAAATGTCTCCTAAGCCTTAAAACCACGAGGCTGCCTTTGTACAGGAAATACGTTTAAATTTCGATGCTGCATTGTTACAGTCCCAGGCACAGCTTCCTTTCTTTGCAGGGAAGGCCACACCGACCGAAGAGGCGGAGAACGGCTGGGCAAAATCCTGTGCTGCTCCTCGGGGCTCCCCGAGCTGGCTGAGGCCGGCGAGGCGGCGCACGGAGCCCGAAGGCACCGGGGCAAAGCCCGAGGAGCTCCGGAGCGCCGAGCCCGGCCTGGGAGCGGCCGTTTTACCCGAGCAGGCCCCGCCAGGCCAGCCGGGCTCTCCCCGGCCCCGCAGGAGGAGCCGCACCCCCGGCCCCAAGCCCCACAGCCCCCCCAGGCCCCGCGGCCTCCCCGCTTCACCCGCCCGGCCCAGCTCCCACGGGCGGCCCGCAGCGCGTTACCTGCGCCCCGCGGGTCAGCCCGCGGCCGCTGAGCTGCCCGTGCCGCAGCTGTGCCAAGATGTTGGTGGTGGCGGCGCGGGTCCCGCCGGTGCCGGTGGAGCCGGAGCCGGGCCCCGTGCCGGCCCCCGCCACGGCCGCCATGGCCTCCGCGCTGGGGACACAAACAGCGAGCCCTCCCCTCGGGCCGCTCCGCCSAGTGCGCAGCCGCGGGACGCGCCAACATGGCGGCCGGAAGGGGCGCCTGCTGTGTGGGAGGGAGTGATGGGAGCCGCGGCCTGTGTGTGTAATATGCGGTGTGAGATAGTTCGTGTTTATATGAAATATATATGAAATAAAGTTGTGAATAAAATTGCGTGTGTAACAAAAATTTAAACCACTGACACTCAGGAGACAGATTGCCACATCGAAATTGTGAAACTCCAGAWGGCAGCAAGGAAAGAAAGCCTCATCAGCAGGCGAAAGGACGTGGCCGGTGCCGTCATGGGCCTTTCCCGCGGCTGTCCCGGGAACACCCAACAGCGATGGACACTTGATAAGTGTGAAAAATGCGTATTTTACCCAACACAGACCCCCAGAAAACCCCAGCTCACCTCGAATGTGCATTTCAAAGACAGATGCATCCTGCAGCAAGTTGACAACCCAAGTTGACAACTCGCTGGAACTCAGAAACATTTCCCAAGATCTGCASGGAAACAGARGCTCAGGCTTAGAGTTCGTGGAAAAACAAAGAGCAGCTCAATATTTGGGGCAGATTYTAGTTGGTTTTACATTTTTGCGACATCATTAACTACAGATATTACTGTGAAAAATGCGTATTTTATGATTGGCTTTTCRCAAATATTAAAAATGAGTATTGTATGTGTCGTACAAGAAAGTAACGCTGTATTAATTCTCTTAAGTACTGTGTTAAATATAGTTTTGGGTTATAAAAAAAATGTTAAAATAGAAACTATGCTATGTAGGATACTTTTTTTAAAGAAAGGACTTGCAGCGAGATAGCAGCCACAGGACACCTGAATCTTTCAGAGAAAGAGAATTTATTGCCCCATTATCAGCAGAAATGAACTTCTTCCCACCTCGAAGGCTCTGTTAGGATTCAGAGGAAGAAGTTGAGGATGACCAGAGAGAATCCTGTGTTTGAATGGAATTTATGCATCATGGATGAGGTGTATGAATATGCAACAGGCTGTTGCTTTTCAGGGTTAATCCTTTGTTAATGTGGGTCCTTTTTCGGGCTCCTGCTGCCCAGAAAAAGGTACCCGGACTGTCCATAACTCTTTGTCTCTATTGTCTCATATTGTCCTAACTCAAAGTGTCCAAATTATTATTACTCTAATTGCAATAATATTTTTATAACCATTTTATTACTATTAAACTTTTAAAATTTTAAAAACAAGTGATTGGCGTTTTTCACAAAAAGTATCTTCCATCAAGATAACCAGAGTCCTCAGGAACACACATCTGAATCCCGGATTCCCCTAACTCGACATCAACACTCCCAGAAACAGCATTGTCCAGCCCTGCACAGAGAAAAGAGACTTCRTGCATATGCAGAGTAACAAAAGAATAGGGGCACCTCTGCCTCAGGCAGAAAAAAACCTGTATAAAACAGCCCCACTGGAGAGACATTGGTGAACAGAGGGAGGTCCGAGGTTCACCCAGCACCGATCCTGGGCTCGACSCTGTCTCTTTGACTRTGGCTATCAAGGACTGTATTTTCGATCACAAAATAAAATATATTTTTTATTAATTTTTAAATTATTTTTTTATTATTTTTATAAATTATTAAATTGGYTTTATCAAATTTTACCTATAACACCCACGGCTCTGCCTCCCRCCCCATTGCCATCCCAATGCCTTTATTTCCCACAGCGAGGCCCAGCCACACCCTTTTCTGATTAAGGAAAAGATCACCGAGGACACAGATCACAGTTCATTTTTGCTAAAATGAAGGCTTTGTGAGATGGAACAACACTGGAACAAGGAACAGTTGAGGCTGTTCTGTGTTGTTCTGAGTCACCCAGCCTACAGCACTAATCTGAGATTAGCTCAGTTGGTCATAATACCAAAGTTTCAGTTCCTGTCTGGGCCACTGATTTGGAGTTGGACTCTATCATCTGTCTGGGTGCCTTCCTGCTCAGACGAATCTGGGAATCTAATCAAGATCCATCTAATTACCCACAGTAGCCATGCACAGATGAGTTCTCCCAGCTCCAACCATGCTGAGGAACAACCTTATCTCCCCAGCCTACAGCTCCTTGGTTCTGCTGCTGGAAGTTCCTGGATGAGGGTACCAAAATGCCTGGGTCAGGAGGGATCTAACAAATTGGAGATCTGCCCTGTCCCTTTATTTTCCTCCACCTCACAGCTGGGACAATGCTGAGATTCAGGACCTGACCCAGCACTGAGCAAAGCTGTTGGAGAAGGCCTGGGGTTTGTTTTCTGCAGATTAAACAATGAAGAGTGTGTGAGATGTGAACAGCAGGAAAATAAAAAGATAACCTATGGTGACAAGGAGCCACTAACAAGAGCTTTATCAYTGTCCAACAATGCCTGGTTTTGGGTGCTTCTCTCTCAGGGCTGCAAGGGCTGTGTCAATGCAGAATCCTGCACTGTCCCAGCTGCCATGGGAAAGAAGGACACAACCAAAAGCTCTGTAGCTTACCAGTCCTTTCAATGTGCCTGTCCAACACTGCAAATGTCTCTTACCATAGCTCATTCACAACTGCAACAGGATTTCTACCCCAAAGGGTAAAATGCAAACTTTATTTAACTTTACAGCACTAGTTCAGGTCAAAACAACAACAAAAATTACTTTCTCAAGACAACCACACAGCAGCACAGAGTGGGCACTGGTCCAGCTGTATTTAAGTATTTCCCTGCTCACAGGGATTTTTTTCTCCTGTACCTCTACCCCACTCAAATAATTGTAGCCTGCTCCAGCCTCCTCACTTTCCAGCAGGCCTGAAGAAACTCCATCACTTTTCTGCCCTGCTTTTGGTTTTTCCTTCGGAAAGAAAACCTCTTGGCCACACTGATTCCTCCTTTCCTGGTCACTGCACACAGCTGTTGCAAAGACACCAATGATGTATTTAAAGGTTTGGATGTGCAAGTCAGTTGAACACCAAGAGGTTCATGAACACCTGTTCAGCTGCCTGCAGCACCAAGGCACAGCTGCAGTTTCAGCCTGGGCTCAGTCCCCTTGCACCCAAGCCTTGTGCACGGCTCGTGTTCAGGTCAGCTGGGGCACCCGGGGTGGCTGCACTGAGGTACAGTGAAATACCAAAGGGGGGGACCAAAGGAAAGTTAGAAAGAGGAAGGAAATGGGGGAATAAGAGATGAGCTAGCTACACTGTGGAATCAACCAAACGTTTCCTAGTCCACCCTCCAGCTCAGATTTTGCCCAGACATTACCTGGACATTTCCAAAAGTGGTTTTCAGGCAGGAGGTGCTGACCCACACAGATCTGGAACAGAGGGACTGAGCACTTTCCCATGTTCCAAGTGCTCCTCTTCCCCCATACCATCCTTCRTGCCCAACAAAACTGTGCCTTCAACTCAAAATAAATAGGTTTTCTCCACTAGGCAGCAATTTTTCAACATGAACTACATGTTTATAAAGTGGCCAGAAATAAAAGATGGAGTACACAGAGAGTTCTAGTGAAGCTACAGTAATTCCTCCTTTTCCCCTTATGACAAGAAACTCAGGCCCATTTTTATAGAACAAAGTAAGCTAGTACTTTTTCCTGTAAGCCTCTAGAACTCCCAAAATGCAATAAAAAAGGTACATTTAACATGTAGACCTTTCTTTTTCTGGACACCTGTTTGATATTCAGGCAACCAACTGCTTTGAGATCAGCAGCTCGACAGCATTAACACCTGGTATCTGAGTCATGCCTTAGAAAGGAGCAGTAGCRGAATTTAAAGGGAAGTTGTTTCACTTCATAATAGAATTCACATTGTGAGGTACCACACTTTCCATTATGAAACTATAAAAATATATTCCCAGAATTTGAAACGAGTTCAATAATTTAAAGTGATGATGCAAAGAGGATCARGTGTTATCCAGGAAGACCTGTCCCAGTACTGCAAGCTTGGAGTTAAAGGATTGACTGGGGCAGCTCAGGAGGGAGTGTGAACTTTTCTTAGAGTTTCTCTTCTCTCCAGCTTTCTCTGAAGAGGCATCTTGGGAGTCTTTTACATTTTCCCCTTCTCCATGGTCAGAAGCTCTTTTCAAAGTGAATTTCTTGGTTTTCTTCCGTGAGTAGAACTCCCTCATCAAGTCTTCCACCTCCCACTGCTCTTCTCTGCGCTTCCTACAGCAGTGCAGGGCAGCAGGGTCGATGGGATGAGCCTCAGTGTTGAAGATGTACCCTCCAGCATTCAGGACACACTCCCCATAGGGTGTGACCACCACATCGAAGTCTGAGCCATCATTGTGGATGAAGTTGTCAGGGTCAAACAGCAGGTACAGGTATTTGATTGTTTCAGCCAAGAAGAAGGATTCCATGCGGTTATCCAGCCTGTGGTCCCTCAAGTCTTTGATCTACAAGAGAACAGAGTGGGTTACAGTTACGTTGAATTCAGTAAGTTATGAATTTAGGGAGAAAAWTAAAACTAACTTGGAATTAATTTCAGTTAAACAGCACAGTATGACACCAACTCACCCTRTATCTTATCATAGAATGGCTTGGGTTGGAAGAGACCTTAAAGCTCATCTCATTCTGCCATGGGCAGGGACATCTTCCACTAGCCCAAGTTGCTCCAAGCCCTGTCCAGCCTGGCCTTGGACACTTCCAGAGATCCAGGGGCAGCCACAGCTTCTCTGGGCACCTGTGCCAGGGCCTCAGCAMCCCCACACTGAAGGATCTCTTCCTAACATTTAAACTCATCCTCAGTTCCGTCTGGGCAAGGAGAAGAGATTCCCATAATTTCCCCAGTGAAGAAAAAAAAATCCTAAGGCTTTTACCTACTTACTCCCAATATTTTTAAGGAGTCTTTTGTAAAACAGAGCTTGAKAACATGTTTGAAATCCTCTATTAAATAACTTTATAGAAATCACTCACTGTACTTCTCGTGTGTTTGACCAGATTTTCAAGGCACAGTGGGAAAGCAGAATCACACACCTGGCAGGAGCAGCCTGCACGAGAGTCGTCCTGCTCAGCTGCAACACCTACTAGAAATGCAGGAGAAGCTTCTGGTGCTTTCCCATGTTTTGGGCTCTGGGGCAACAGCCCATAACAGAATTTGGCACACTGTGAGGAAGCTACAACCACAAACATGACCAGCAATTACCAGAGCAGCTTCACAGAGAAATACAAGGGGTTTGTTGGAAAAAAAGTCATGTTTTGCCCAAAATGATTGCTTGAATCAATGACAAAACATCACTTATGAGAACACCTTCTGAAAGCTGATTTTTAGCAGCCCTTCAGCTGCCATGGCAGAGGATTTAGCACTCACAGTTGCAAAGCCACAGTCCACCTTGCTGATTTTCTCTATAGACTCCACAGCATCTCTCCCCAGCTCCAGCAGTGTGGGGTCTCTCGTGGCACGGTACAGATACATYGCGCTCTCAATCAGCTCTGCAAAACACCCAAACATTGCCAGCACAAAGATTATCAAACCACACACAAGCAAAGATGAGCTATTCCTTGAAGTAATTTAAAAATACTTCAGCATAATCAGGTGAACAGCCTGGCTTGCCTGGCTCCAAACACAGATTTTCCTTTTCCTAAGGATGTGCTACAAAGAAATTCCCCCTAACTAGCTCAGGTAAGAGTGACTAATGCTCCCTCCCACATTCAGCAAGYGGGAGAGAAGCAAGAGACAAAAAGATGAATCCTCAGTTGTCAAAGTTAAAAAAAATACYTCTGGAAAGGATTACAAACAAGAAATTCAATCCTCAAAATAGAATTTTTGAACAATAGAGTGGAAATACTCTATGCAGACAACATAAGCACCATGTGTGTTTACTTAYTAAAGGAACAGGTCTTTATACTTAAACACCTTTGATAATTAGGGCTGATGAGTATTTTTGGTAGATTTGTCCAGTGTGGATGTCACCTGAACAAAAGGAAGTTCATTATTCTCATTTACATTTATGGACCCACTAATCAGGTTAATTTTTTTTTGTCAGAGTTGTAAAAAATGAGAAAAAAAAGAGAGATAATTTCCTTACAGTATCACAGACAACACAGAATCCCTCCTAGATGCAGAACTGGAACAGTCTATTCACACTCACTTTCACTTCCTAAATTTAAAGGACATAAGCAGTCCCTTTCACATTTCACATGACTGAAGCACCCCAAGCCAGACAATCTAACACTTAAACATGTCAAATCCCACACTGTGAACAAAATTCATTCCCAGGCCACCTTTCTACATTAACACTATGGTTTGCTTCCTGTTTCCTTCCTGCCTTTGTGAGTGGGGGAAAAAAAAATGTGCAGCTTTAACTCTGGAAATCCCAGCTCAAATCCTGGCAGGAACTGAGTCAGAGCAAAACTGGGGAGGAAACTGTGGTGCTGCTAACATTTGATCTCCCAACCAGAGCTAAAGCAGGAGTTCATGACCCTTTTAATTTCAGGTTTTTTTACCAGGCCTGAGTGGATATCCTTCCCTCTTGTCCACTGTGTATCCCTGGGGAATGTTGTAGAACTCGGGCAGGCCCCCAAACTGCTTCCAGACCGTGTAGTAGTTGAGGAAGGTGCGCATGGCATTATCCACATCCCCRATCAGGCTCTGGAGACAGGGAACAGCAAGGAAACATGGGAGTGAAAAAACCAGCACAGGAATTGATGCAATAGCACTGCTCCAGGCAAAGAAATACCCAGTGACAGAAATGGGTAYTTCAGCAGGTCTGAGTGGGGTAACTGATACTGGGCACGATGCCCTAAGAACAGGTAAGAATTAAAAGCTGCTYTTCTGGTGGATCACATTCCCACACCTGAAATAATATGAAGACTGATTTTTTTTACAGAAGGCTGTGTTTCTTCAGTCAAATGTTTAGTCRACCACAGCATCCGATATCTTAATTAGGGAAACAAAGTCTCGGTCCAAACAAGACTGATGAGAAAGCAAAGCTCTTGATGGGAAAAYATTCACACAAATGAAACATTCATGAGGTGACAGAAAAAGAGGTGTGAATTTCTTTTTCCTCACATTCCCATTTGGATTATGGGACCACTGTCAGTGGAGGTTGCTACCACAGAAGTGCCCTCCCATCATGCTGAATGGGAGACTCAACATTTTCTTCAACATCACCTTCTATAGGCTTAGGCTATTGCAGATTTCACCAGAGAACAAACCAAACTTTTAAACCCACACAGGTGAAGGTTATATTTGTAACTTTTCTCTTGAAGACCAGCCCCTGACAGATGAACAGAATCACCAGATGCTGCTGGTATGACAGCTCTTACCTGCAGGCCTGGCCAGTAGGCCTCCAGAGACTGGAACACAGGCATGGACACTGTTCCTTTGTACATCTGAACCCACAGGTACCAGTCATCAAACTTGGTGTAATTCTTGATAGCTTTGTTATATTCTGTAAAGAAACAGATGGGTAGGTAAGCCATCTGTAACAAAAAGAAAAAAAAAAAAGAAAAAAAAAAGCTTATTTTTAGGAACGAGAGGAGCCCATTTTTCACTTGAGCCATGTTCAATGACTTCTCAGGGTGCTCACTTTGGTCCTCTGTTATAACAGATTATTCAAAAGAATTACAGCAAAGCCTTCAGAACAGTCTTGAATGTGCCCCAATAGATCCTTCATCTCCTCCTTCCCACAGAAAACAAAGACTCACCTAAAAACATGGACATCAGCTCCTTGTCCTGCAGGAGGATGGCTCCTTTAACCAGGTACTCAAAGTAGGAGTCCACCCCTGCCCCAATCCCAGCATCCTGGGCCACCCACTTGGCAGTGATCACATCAATGTGGTTCCCCACCTGGAAGGAGGGAAGGACAAGGAGAGAGGGGCTTAAAGTGACACAAGAAATCCTGGTCCTCCTTTCAGACCATCAGTTTCACAGATATACAATGTCAATTCCAACCAGCCTTTTCTCCATTACAGGACACATTTACCAGCATCAGAGAAATACAAACTAGAAAATACAACTGTTATGCTTATGTGCAAACTGTAGAAAATGCAATTTTCATGCTGATAATGTATTTTATATATCTAATAAACATTTTATGCTTCCAATATCAACGCTTCACTGGCCAAAACAACACATTATAATGCTACTGTAAAAATGCACAATTTCAACATGAAATGTCTGGTCCTAATTCTGCTCTTTCAAATGAGTAGAGAAGGATGGAGAGGTGCAGATACAGAGACAGAGGCCAAGAATGTCAAAGGCACAAGAGCTGCCATGTTAATATTTAAATAGATGCTGGCACTCTTCAGCCTGTGAACAAACCCAGCTGATGGAGAATTAAATACACAATCATGTCTTTCTTAGCAAACGTGAAAAAAGGCAGCAATAATCAAGGAGTTGGGGTATAAATAAAAAATAAACAAATCCCAAAGCAAACAAAGGGAAACATTTCTTTGTGGCAACAAACACAGGGTATAAATAAATCTTCTGAAACACTTCACAGAGGTTAAAAAAGCAGCAATATAAAAGAGCAGGAGACAGTGAACACAGATAATACTCCCAGCTCTGGGCATTCCTGAACCCCAGAGCTGTACAGGCTGGCAATATCTCAGTACACTTTACTCTTGTTCTCTTCCCTAGGCCTTTGTCCCAYCAGGCATCAGACAGACCTTTCATTTAATCTGCTCCAGCTGCTGTCACAAGARCTGCAGCACCCAGCAGGAGGCATTTGTGTCCCAGCCACATCTGGTGTGGGCCAGAACAATGGGATAATGTTGGGCTGCTGCAGTGAAGCAGGGATGTGGATGCTGCAGGTGTTCAGGAACAATGGCAAACATGAGCCTTCAGCCCAGTTAGGAGCACTGTGGTCATTTATCCAACTCCATCTCCTCTCTGTTAATGCTTTTTCATGCCTAGAATTGCATCCACAAAGCTACAGAAAAAGCAGCCCAGCACATCCCAAGTCCATTGCTCACTCACCAGCCCAATATCCGAGCGATTTTTCCACAGTGCCTTCAAAGCYTTCCTGGCAACATCCTCAAATACTGGGTCACCAGTGAGGTGGCTTAAGGTGGCAAACTCCACTATAAAGGTGCCAATTCCAGCAGTACAGGTGACTGGGGTCTCCCCAGGGTTTACTCCATGCAGCAGGTTCACTGTGCCATAGGGCATCCCAGTTGGGGTCTGGAAAGCTGAAACACAGGATTTTGGGGTCACAGAAATGCTCAGTGTTGTGTTTAACAGACTCAAGCAAACATGAGCCTCACATCCCATTGCACATGGGCAGGAAGGGGGCTGGAGTAACTGCAGAGCACAAAATGAGAACTTGAGTGTGATCCTGGGAGGGTCACAGAGGGTATGCCAAGGTACACACTGTCACCATGATATTTTCTGAAAAATCCCTTCACCAGGATTTCTTCTCCTGGGAAGCTGAGAAGCCTCAGAAAATAATGAAAACAATAATTATCAGATTGTTTGGGGATGTGGTCTGGAGATCATTTACCAACAGGTGCATCTTTGACTGGTTCCATGTGAATTGTTTTTAATTAATGACCAATCACCATCAGCTGTGTCAGACTGAAGAATCAGTCACGAGCTTTCATTACCATTCTTGTTAAGCCTTCTGATGTAGCCTTTCTCTTTCTTTAGTATAGTTAATAGATATAATAAAAGAAATATAATAGGTATAATAAAATGTAAAATGTAATGAACATAACATAAATRTAACATAATGTAACATAATATATCAGCCTTCTGAAAACATGGAGTCAAATTCTCATCTCTCACCTYGTCCTGGGGACCTCACAACACCACAGTACACACAGTCCTGGGAAGGTCCTGGGCATCTCTTCCACCTTGCCAGAGCAGCAGATTGCATCCCCACATTTTGTTACAGCACARGCAAGGTGATCACTGAACACACTGGCCAGCAAAGTGCAAACAGTGAGGCTCTGGTCACCTCATGCACACAAGGGGACAGGGCCATGCCACGAGGGCACACAGCCCAGCTGCAGCCCACAAAGAGCACATGAGGCAACATCTTCTGGTCTTTACAAGCTGCTGTCTCTCAGCCTTTATTTATTATTTATATTAAATATATTTCCCCTCAACAASCAACAAGCACACTGATGTGTTAAGCACACACAGCACTTGGCATGCAYACGTACATTACAAATTAAACCTGGAGCACTGAGCTTGGAGCCCAGGGACCACAGGACTGGTTTTTGAGCTGGCTCATCCAGCAGTGCATCTCCCACCACAGGCAGCAGGCAGCTCCTGATCCCCAGCACAGTGACACACAGCAGACAGGGGCTCACCTGGCAGCAGTTTGCGAGCTGCTTCCTCAGCCATCCTCAGGAGAGGTCCTGAGCAGGGCCAGCCTGCTTCCACTTCAAGCCCAGCCTTCCTGGAGAGCAGGTGAGCAGAGAGGAGCCCTCCCACCACTGCAAGGACACAGCAGAATCTATTACACCACGTGAGGAGGGAGGAGTTCAGAGAAGAGTGATTTGTTTCTTTCTGCTTGTTTGCAGGGCAGCAGAAACGTGTGGAGTGACAGGACAAGGGGTGATRGCTTTAAACTGCCACAGGGCAGGGTTAGATGGCAYATTGGGAAGGAATTCTCTCTGTGAGGGTGGKSAGGCCMTGGCAYAGGGTGCCCAGAGCAGCTGGGGCTGCCCCTGGATCCCTGGAAGTGTCCAAGGCCAGGYTGGACAGGGTTTGGAGCACCTGGGACAGTGGAAGGTGTCCCTGCCATGGCAGGGGTGGMATGGATGATCTTTAATGTCCTTTCCACCCAAACCACTCTCAGATTCTATGATATATTTCTGTTTTCTAGGCAAAGGCTAAAATTTCCATGTGACAGCAGCTGTGATTCATTAGCTATACTTAGCTACTACTTGTATAGCTAATACAGCTATATTAGCTAATATTAGTTATTTCACAGGCTTGTCTATGGTCACATAACAACCACAGAGAAATTACACTGCTGCAAAAATTGGCACAGCAATATTTGGCAGGACAAACAACAAAAGCATAACTAACAGTTATAATAAACACGGTTTTTAAAAATAAATATAATAAAACACTGGTTTTTAAAACCACGGTGTTATTTAGCTAGATGGCACTGAAGCAGTCAGGCATTCAAGGTGCAAGACTCCAAAAGCCTTTTTGATTTTGAAGAAAAAAAAAGAATAATCCCAGAAATTGATAACCTTAACTCCGAAACAGCACGCAAAAGACAACAGGATAAAATCTGGATGCTTGCAGTGAAAAATATATTTATTCCAAAACTGAAAACCTCACACCAGAATACTGAAAGTGCCATATCTACTTCTGCTTGTGTTGAGACAGGAACCAAAAAGGGAAGTSCAAAGACTGAAAGGAAGTGATGTTTGTTTGTGGCTTTTCTCTCTGTTTATGGGTCCTCTTACTCTGCACCCCAAATTCCCTCTGACCACCTCCTCACCACCACCTCTGAGACTCATACAGGAAGGAAACCCAACACAGACCYCCAGAAAACCCCAGCTCACCTCGAATGTTTGTTTCAAAGACAGATGCATTGACATCGATATCRAAGTCCACCCCCTCCTGCAGCACGTTGACAACTCGCTGGAACTCAGAAACATTTCCCAAGATCTGCAGGGAAACAGAGGCTCAGGCTTAGAGTTCATGGAAAAACAAAGAGCAGCTCAATATTTGGGGC
>JACDOX010000226.1:665603-681482 GCA_014549065.1 Cardinalis cardinalis | reverse complement strand
ATTACTATTAAACTTTTAAAATTTTAAAAACAAGTGATTGGTTTCTCACATTACTAAAAAACTGACAGTTCCATCTTTCAAAAATCTTTTGTCACACACTTTAGAACTTCACACCAGAGGCTGTCAGGAAAGGGGCGCTCTGCCACCCATCCCAAGGGGTGATGCAAAGGGAAATGGAAAGCTCTCAGGTCAATGAATAACTGACTTTTGGCACCACCACATAAAATCCAGGTGTACAGGTGGCACACAGAGGCCTTGAGCAGGCTGCGGGCACTCAGGGCTGGCTCCTACTCACCAGCAGCGTGTCCAGAGCGTCGATCAGAGTCAGGGAGAAGCTGCGGAGGAGAGAAGCGAGTGAGACCCGGCGGAGGGGGGCGGCCCATCCCCACCCCGCCCCGGGACCAGCCCTTACCTGCCCCAGGTGTCCTGCCCGTCGCACGTCAGCGGCCGCAGCTCGTCGTAAGGAAAGGCGCTCTCCAGGTAGTGCTCGTAGGCGTGGTAGAACATGGCCCGCACCCGCTCCCTGCGGCACAAGCAGGCGCGCTCAGCCCGGGCCCGCCTGGGCCCCGCACCGCCCGCTCCGTACTCACCGGTAGGAAGCCACGTCCAGCCCGCGGGCGGCCGCGCCGCTGGTCGCCGGGAGCCGCAGCGCCAAGAGACACAGCAGCGGGCCGAGGAAACGCCGCATGGCCGTGCCAGGGCCCCGCATGGCCGCGTCCCGCACCGGGGACCGCGTCCCGCACCGAGCCCCTCAGCGGGTGGGAGCGCCCTCAAGGCCGCCTCAGCCCTGGCCCCGCCCCTCCTCACAGTCCATCCAATGGAAGAGGTCCCCGCTTCTCTCGGCCCCGCCCCGCCGCCCCCCCAGCCAATGGGAGTGGCGAGCAYTCCACGCAGGCGCTGGCGGAAGCGCTCCGCGCGGCGGGGCCGCGTCCGGGGCGGTGCGGGAGGCGTGGAGGGAGCGGGGGTGCTCTGGGGGATCTTGGGCTGYCGCTGCCGCCTCGGCCGGGCTGAGGGGCTTTCACTGCGGGAATTGTCACCGCGACTGCTCGCAGAGAAGCGGGAGGTTCCTGCGGTACCTCTCCGGAGGCTGGAACTCGCTGATGGCAGGAGGGGGCTGAGCGGGCAGGGCAGGGCAGCGCTTTAGGTGCTGCTGTCAAACCCCAAAATAAAGATGACGAGCGCTGTGAGGCTCCCAYAGAAATGAGGTGGTGGCACTGGGAAGGGGCCGTGGTGCCTGGCACCGCTGCTGTGCGGTTCCTGCCGGGAGCTGGGCTGGACATGGCCGGGCTGTGTGAGGATGTGGGTGAGGCAGCGGTGTCTCGGGGCCTCTCGCTGGCCGGAGTGACGCCGAGAAATGTTAGAAAGTCTCTTTTCCCAGCCTGGCGCTCGAAGAAGGAGTCAGAGCTCTTCAGTTCTCGGTCTCAAGGTTGTTTATTGTTCTTTATCTATAAAATCTTTTCTCCTGTCCAGCTGAGGTGCGTCCAGCAGGACAGTTCCAGGCACTCTGACTGCCCCCGGGGCAATGTTATGTCTTTATACTAAAAACTACATATACAATGTTTACAATAACTTCCCAATACCCATCACCTATGTTAGACAGTGAGCGTGTACTCTAAACCAATCCAAAAGTGCCACCATCACAGCAGAAGATGGAGGTAGAGAAGAAGAAGAAAGGCTGGACACGCCCAGATTCCTCCACCTTGCTCTGAACCCCCATTCTAAAAACCCCAAAAAATCTATTTTTCACCCCATGATAAATTCACTGTCATTGTAGTTAAACTATCATGGCTTGCTGATCTTMATATAAGGTTGGTAATTTGCTCCACGGGTCATAATCAAACCCACAGGGGCATCTTGGGCTCTGTGCCAGGGTCTCTGAGCCCCCTGGCAGGGTCCTGCCTGCTCAGGACAGCCAGAGGGATGTCYTGGGTTCCAGCAAGCTGGGGCACTGCTGGCATCCTGTAGGCATCTGACAAACCTTCCTCAAGCTGTTCCTGCCCGTGATTCAAACCCAGCTCCGGGTGAGGTTTGAGTGATGCAGCAGGACCTGCTTTGGAAACCTGATATTTTGGGSTTAAAGTTTTTCTGTTCTGTTTTGGTGTGCAGCTTTTAGCTTTATATTAATGTTACTAGGATATTTTCACAATCCTATTCTAGCTGGAGACTCAGGGACAATCTCTGCAAACTCCAGGCCCAAAGCATTAACAACGTGAGAAGAGGAGGGTGGGCAAGCAAGCAAGGAGGATGAAACCTCATCATTTGAAGCTATTAATTGGGCAGCTGACTCYTATATGCAAATGGACTGTGTGGGAATTAGTAAAGGTAAGAAGATTTTTAGAAAGCTTGGAAAGCAGGCCTTAGAGCAAACAAACTTGGAGCTACCTGCAGCTGCAAAGTCAGAAAGTAGAAAAAGTTAAAATAGTACAGCAAGCAAGGACATTAAACAATAGCTTGAGTYTTAGGCTTGGCTGAGATAGACCTTAAGACCACAGGAAAATATGCTTAGTAAGATAGTAGAAGCTTAATAATAAAGTTTTGTGTACTGTTAATAGAAGACAAGCAAGCATTGTGTGCAGCAGGTGTACATGTGCTTTTAGTGATTGGCTAGAGCAATTGTCTGTAACCTTTAGCAATGTGCTATTGGCTAGAAAGTTTTTRAAATGCTCTGTAACAAAGAAATCTTTGGCTGCTGCTGGCTGTACGTGCGCTTTGCCATTTTCCTGTTGTCTCAAGCATGTAATGAGGCTGGTGTTGCTAGTATTAAAGTAACAKATCTTAGTGCTCTTGTCTTGTTGAGAAATGTTGGTAATTTTTGTAGGGATACCTTTATAATAAAAGTTTTTTAAAAGGCATATTAATTTTGAAGTTGTTAATTTAAGCTTTGCTCTTGGGGGTAGTGAAATGGAACTAATTGAGGGATGGGTGGTTGAGGTACAAATAACATTTGATTTGGTAACTGGGGTGCTACTACTGGTGTTGCTACATGGCGTCACCAGCACAGACTAAAACTTACAAAACTKTKAGATCTTGTGACCCAGCTCTCTTTTGCTTCCATCTTGGAGCCATCCAGGTACTGCTGGGGTGTRGCCTTTGAGGGCACCTCAAGAAATATCCACTTTATTGCTCTGAACTCCATCCAGCCTCTGCTCCAGCTCCTCAAGGCATCAAACCAGTGCCTGAATCCCTGGATGGAGTCCTGCAGTGCTGCCACCCTCCTGCACTGGGGCTGGGCTTCCAATGTGCTGTTCCCAGTCTCAGGCACATCTCAGGTGGATCCAAGACACAGGGGCTGAAGCAGCCTGGCTCCCTGGGAGGGCACTGAGTCCCCTGGGGCTGTCCCCAACCTCCCAGRGAAGCCATGGGTACCAGATGTCTCATCCCTGGCAGTGCCCAAGGCCAGGTTGGACAGGGCTTGGAGCAGCCTGGGACAGTGGAAGGTGTCCCTGCTGTGGCAGGGGTGGAATGAGATGGGCTTTAATGTGCCAACCCACCCTGTTTTGGAGTTCCATGGTGAGCTGTGGCTCACACAGGAATGGTCCCTGATTTTGGTACCCTGCAGTTTAACCAGCACAGAAAACTTCAACATCCCAGTGATTGGCTGAGCTCGCCCTCCACCTGCATCTCTAGACKTGCACTGATCCCCACCAAATCCCTGCTGCTCTTCCCACCTGTGCCCATAAATGAGGAGGGGGTGACCCAGGCAGGGAGAGCAGAAACAAGAGAAGTGATGAATTAACCCTTTAGATGGCAGAGGTGCAACATTTCACAATCAAAACGAAATCACTTAGCTTGCAGGAGAGGAAGGGGCACAAATAACCCAACACTCTCATCTCACAGCAGCTACAGCTACAGACTCATGGAATGATTTGCATTGGGAAAGACCCCAGGGATCACTCAGTTCCAACCACCCCACCATGTACACTGAGGTTTAGCATCAAGAGTGATGCCCTGAGGAGCTGGAACAGAAACTGGATGGAGCTAAGAGGAATAAAATGGAGATTTATTGAGTTGCYTTCAAAGGCCTCACCCTGGCAGTACCTGGATGGCTCCAAGATGGCAGCAAAAGAGAGTTTGGCCTCGAGATCTCACAGTTTTATAAGTTTTAGTCCATTTGCATACAGGAGTGAACTGTCCAATTAACAGCTTCAAATGATGAAGTTTCATCCTCCCTGCTTGCTTGCCCACCCTCCTCCTCTCACATTGTTGATGCTTTGGGCCTGAAGTTTGCAGATTGTCCTTGAGTCTCCAGCTAGGATAGGATTGTTTGTGAAAAGATCCCAGTAACATTAATATAAAGGTAAAAGCTGCTCACCAAAACAGAACAGAAAAGTTTAAAACCAAAGGTATCAGTTTATCCCCATCCCATTCCTATAGGATTGTTTTATCTCCACCACCCTGTGAAAAGATCCCAGTAACATTAATATAAAGCTAAAAGCTGCACACCAAAACACAACAGAAAAACTTAAAGCCYAAGGTATCAAGAGGGGCTGGCTGTTGATATTCTTTAAGAAAATCACCCAGTTTTCCCCTCTGCTCCCAGCCTGGGCTCATCCCACTAGGTGTCAGTGCACACCCAGATACCAGCGCCATAGCCCGGACAAAAAGCCGCCGAGTCATTTTCAACATGCTGTTCGTTTAATGCTGCTGTAATTTGGGTTTCTGGGGCCATTTATCATAAAAGTATCTGCTTGCTGATGCTATGGCTCAAGGCTGTGGGAGTATCTTGCTGTATTCCTGGGAGRATCAGACTATTGGAGCTGATTTCACTAAAAGCTGTCACAATACATTACTGGAACGCTTTTTATTAAAGTTCATTTTCCAGACTCGGATTTAACAGTGTTCTAGAGCACTGTTGTTTGCTGTATACTGGAGCAGTAATTTCCCTATCAAAGTCACTTACTCAATTCTCAAAGTTGACTGCAATCTTTTTGAAACAGATGTGAAAAAGCAGGACTGGGCAGAGCCAGAGACGTGCAGTGTCCCCATCCTGGCATCAGGGAGAGCCAGGAAGGTGGGAATGCTCTCCAYGGAGGAGGTGGGCTCAGGAGGCAACATCCCAGGTGCTAATTGCACTAATKAAACACCAAAAGAGGGGGTGAACAGAGGGTGGTGTAAGTGGGACTGAATCCAGGGATTGATGGGCAAGAAACTAACGGCTGGCAGAGCCAGCTGGATCAAAAGTGGTTGGGAAAAACTTTAAAAAGCTTTAAAGTTGGGTTTTGTGCAGTGGTCATCACCCTCCTTACCCTTTCTTTAGGCAGCCAAGCAGCCTATGGGTGGATCTGGGGGGCAGATGGGGCTGTGTCCTCCCGGGCRCCTCTTGAGAGCCACAGGCTGATGACAGAACCCTCCTGTTTGTGGCCACCACAAACCCCACAACAGAGGGGCTGAGGAAAGTCTGTGGGAAACCAGGGGGCTGGAGGGGACAGCACTGTGCTCAGCGTGTCACACAGCCCCATGGTGTTGGAGAAACAGCAGCTCCCATGGCATGGAAATCACCTGTGTGCTCGTTCAGAAATAGAGCTGGTGGGCTGGAGATTATTTGGAGACAGGGATGGCTTTGTGGTATATTCTGGGAGATATTAATGTGGTTTGCACATAATATCATACAAGTTACATAGGCTGGGCTGCAATAAATCAAAGAAGATGCAGGGAGTGCTGCTTCCAAATGGGCAGAGCACGTTGCTAAAATATTTAGGCTGCATCAGAGTTAAATGCTGCTTCAGGTGTCCCATTCCAGGCTTTCTGTCTTTATGGAAAGGCTACTGGCAAAATCATCTGAACTTTGGTTTGGATATGGGAGAGGCTGCAATTAAAGGGGTGTTTAACACTGGTTTATGGCCTCTTTAGGCTGAGGACATGTTTACTACTTGCTATTACCATAAGTGGTGCTGTTGCCCTGCTTGCAATTTTGATGCCCATTAAGATGGAAACTGGATGTAAATCAGGATCCCTCATTATGATTTATATTTCATGGTGGGATGTAGGAGTTTGTCTGCCATGAGAAGAACTGTAAACAGGAGGTTTATGAACACTGAACGCTGTTGCTAAGGTGGTTCTCTTGAAATAATTTTCCTTTGCAGCAGAACATCAATTCTTAATTTTAGTAGCACACGTAGCAGGATGGAAATGATGATTGATTTTTCTCCAAGTGCTGTGGGCTGCTTAAGTTGAGATTTCACTATAAAAGACTAGACATTTCCAATTGCTTTTTATAAGTTCAGAATTGATTTTATTTGTTTAGCACCTGACTAACATAATARAGGAGAAAAATATAGTTGGACAGAAAACACAGCAAAGTGATGGGCTGCCTGGTTTCTGGCCTTCCTTTAGGTGATGTGATTTTAGCCATGCTCCTGCTCTGGGTCTCTTCCAAACTGGGTCATACAGAAGTTTTTGGCACTGTGTTCAAAAAGAACTGTGGCTCTGTGTAGACTTTGAATGTTTTGTTCAAATCTAGCTTGCTGTTGGGGTCTTGACAAGTGAGAAAACAAAAATAAAACTGAGTTAGCATCAGTGTGTCTTGGTCTTTAATATGGGGACATGTGGCACCCACATTACCTGACATCAATAAAGTCCAAAACTGCCCCATYTGCATGAATGAGGCTTCATTTTCTTTATCCAAGATAGGATTTTCATATGGGGAATRTCACTTTGATGTTTTTCACCTGGTAGATTTGGAGGTGTTCAGGTGAGTGGTGCCTGTAGGCAGAGAGGGGACAGGCAGAACTTCTGTGACATAATTCCATCCTGTCCCCACAGCCAAGGGACAAGTCCTCAGGGGAGAGGTGAGGTCTGTCTGCCCTCTGCTCTTTGCACCAAGRTGTTCAGGAGGATCTGCACAGGCTCCTACTGCATAATTTGCTTTTCTTGGAGGGCTTGCAAAGAAAAAAAAATGGACAAGAAGGGTTATTTAGCCCTACACATAGTGGGGAAGGGGTGGGAAGTTTGGTTAGTGGCTCCAGCTCAGCCAGAATTTGAACTTTGAAGTTGAAAATGGTTGTTGTGTTGGGGAGTATCCCTCACCTTTCACATGAGCACTAGAAGGGCTGAGTTTGGATAGAAGGGCTGAGTTTGATAAGAAGGGCTGAGTGTACAGCTGGAGAGAAGCAATGAGAAGAAATTCCCATGGCTCTCTGGAAACACAGGTGGCAGGGACATTTTATTCCCTGCTTTATGGTCATGTAAAACAAATTCACTGCAACTTGTCAGTGAGCAGGGATCTCCTGATGCTTGGTAAAGGGCAGGGCAGGGTGGGTTTGTTTCTTGGCTGCAAACAAGGGCTGTGTGCAGGAGTGTCTGACTCCACACCSTATTGTATTCRTTGGGAATGTCCCAAYRAAGGCRGGARTGWTKCATCTGACTCCATGTTCTCAGAAGGCTCATTTATTACTTTATGATACTATATTATATTAAAGAATRCTATACTATACTAAAKAATACAGAAAGGATACTGACWGARKGCTAAAAAGATAATAATGMAAACTGGTGACTCTCTCCAGAGYYCTGACACAGCTTGGCCCTGATTGGCCAAAGASTGRAAACAACTCCCAGCAGAATGCAATGGAACAATCACCTGTGGGTAAACAATCTCCAAACACATTCCASATGGGAGCACAACCCAGGAGAAGCAAATGAGATAAGAATTGTTTTCCTTTWCTCTGAGGCTTCTCAGCTTCCCAGGAGAAGAATCCTGAGCAAAGGGATTTTTTCAGRGAAMAAATCTCCCAGGGAAAAGCCCATTCTGCTGCTGGCTGCAAGCACAGGAATGACCACAGTGCTGCAGCTGACACAGCTRCCAACATGAAAATMATTTTRAAGKRWRTCTGTGTGTCTGTACTTGTARGTGGCCCAGTAGTGTCTGTGTCATGAGAGGACAGTTTTCATGGAGTTCTGCTGCTGTCTGAACACTCAAATGTCAGTGGGCTGGAGGGCTCCTTGTTCTCTTATTTGAAGATRATATTTATTTCTATGATATTTATTTTTATGATATTAATTTTTTTCTCTGCTRATTTTATTTAGAGCCTTGAAGGCGAGTGCTGGCTCATTTTCGTGCCWGAGAAAATGTGTGTTTTGAAGCACCTGTCACCTCTCCAGCTGTGGTGCTTCACTCTGAGGCAGCGAGGTGATGTGGTGGCAGTGGATTCCAGAGGACAGGCTCCCASATGGGGACATGACAGGCTGGCAGTGCAAAACTCCCTGCAGTGACCTCCTTAAACAGGTTCCTGTTGAGCAGTGAGCCTGGAGAGCTCCTGAAGGTTTCTGCCCACCCTGGGAGCAGGACAAAGCCAACTCCTGAACCCATCTCTTTTTGGTTTTTTACTGGTGTGCAAAGGAGAAAGCAGCAGTGACACAAAGGGACTTAGCCACCAACCATGGCACCATTATCTGCAGCTCAGAGTGGSTAGAGGATGCCATGGACAGTCCCACAGGATCTTCTCTTTGGTCTTTCCTACAGTGTTTTGAGGATAAAATGCATTTATAATTTGTATATAATTTATCAGCTGTAGCCTCACAAGTCCCCAATCCAGCCTGTGTCACACCTGCCTTTCCAAGGCAGACATCTCAGGGCTGTGGCTTGTGCATCTCAGCTTTTCAGTTGTGATTTCTTGTAAATTGGATGAGCACCAACAGGCCAATAACAATAAYAAGGTACCACCCTGCCACAACCATGCTCTGCAACTTTGGGACYAAGTTTCATAGGATGCTTGCCAAGCCTGAGTTGAATTTTGCTCMTTTTGAGACCTTGTTGTTTGGGCTCATTTCCTGTCTTTTCTACTTTCTTGGTTTTTTGTTTGGTTTTTTTTGGTGGGKTTTTTTTGGTGGTGTAACAAAACTCAGTGAAGGCTAACAATAGAAATGGATTAAAAGTTTATGGGACCATGCTTGGGTGTTTTAAAGGCATCTTGGAGAACATCTTCATGTATCATTCACTCAAAAATATAGTGAATCAAGTGAAATGCTGTTAAAATTCAGATGATGCTTATCTATGTTTTAATCTATTTTGTGGGTAATACCTTGTACCAACACACACTTTCTGAATTTTTGCACATGTATACAGCTGAAAGAGCTGCTTTCATAGCTGAAAGGGGAAAATATGACCTTTCAGAAATTGTGGAACTTCCCTCTGCTCTCTGAAAATAGAAAAAAAAAATCCAATTAAAAACATTCTGAGAGATTTATTTTGCAGATTATGGAGAAATCTTTTAACCTGCAGTCAAGGAAAGCTCAAAGTGTCTTCTGCAAAGGTCCTCACTTTTCTGTGCAGCAGAAGATAAATGATCCCTCTGTTAGGTTGAGGGCCCAGCAGGACACAGTGATCACGATATGGGATGCAAAATTACAAAGTTCTAAAACTTTTGAGCTCTGCCTGTTTTCCTCCTTGTTTCAGAGACTTAAAGGGTCTAAGATATTTTCAAACTTCATTTTTCTTAGTGACAGCTGACATCTTTAACCGGATGGCATCACCTGGGCTGAGACAGAATCACAAAATTATGGAATATCTTAAGCTGGGAAGGACCCACAGGATCATCCAGTCCAGCTGGACCCCAAAAACCCCACGCTGGGCATCCCTGGCAGCTCCTGGAGCTCTGGCAGCCTCGGGGCTGTGCCCATTCCCTGGGGAGCCTGGGCAGTGCCAGCACCCTCTGGGGAAGAGCCTTTCCCTGATCTCCACCCTAATCACAGAGCTTCATGCCAGTCCCTTGGATCTTGTCACTGGATTCAGGAAAGACAAAAAAAAAACCCAAAAACCCCCCCAAAAACCAAAACTCCTGGGAGCCACTGGTGCTTGGCCAAAGCARTGGAAGTTCATGGTACATCAGTGACTCCTCCAGGAGTGAAATTGTCTTGAAATTTTAAACAACGTTGGGATGGCACCAGAGCATCATGGACAGGCCTGCACTGCCTGGTGTGGGGCCTGTGGGGTGGATAGCAGCCCAGTCTGGGGTTTGCCATGTCCCATCACCTCACASGTGCTGCAGCAGGGGCTTTTTGGGCTCTGCTGGTGTCACCTGAAGGGYGCAGTTTGCCCCAGCAGCAGCCGTGCTGCTCCAGCAGAGGAGCAGCGGGGTGAGCGGCCAGCTCATCTCACAACTGCCGTCACTGCTGTGGGGATGGGAAACGCCAGCCCTGCCACCAAGATCAGAGGTGCCTGTGCTCCTGGGGAGGCTGAGGAGCAGCCACYGCGCTCTGCAGGCTGCCTGTGGTGCAAGCATGCGCTGCGGTGGAAACCTGCCTCGCTCGAGTTTCTCATGAGAAGCAGGACTCATCCTTCCCAGCCAGGCGGGCTCTTACCTTCTCACCTGTGCTGGCTCCTGTTCCAGAGCCACTTGGGAGCTGATGTTCCCTTGTCAGAACTCAGTGCATCCCTCTGGGTGTCCAGAGTCGCCGGGACCCCTGCCAGGGGGCTAAGAGACCCTGGCACAGAGCCCAGAACACCTGTGGGCTTGATTATGACCCCTGGAGCAAGTTACCAGCTTTGTATGAAGACCTGAAAGCCACAGAAGTTTAAGTAGTGTAATAATAAAATTATCACCAGGTGAAAAAGTAGATTTTGGGGTCTTTAGAACAGGGGTCTTGGGGACAAAATGGAGGGACTTGGGCGTGTCCAGCCTTTCTTCTTCTTCTTCTCTACCTCCATCTTCTGCTGTGATGTTGACATGTTGGCATTGGTTTAGAGTAGAAGCTCACTGTCTAACATAAGTGATAGGTATTGGAAAGTAATTGTAAACATSTTATACATAGTTTGTAGTATAAAGAGATAACACCACCCCAGGGGCAGGCAGAGTGCCTGGAACTGTCCTGCTGGACAGACCTCGGCTGGGCAGGAGAAAAACTTTTGTAGATAAGATACAATAAACAACTCTGAGACCGGGAACTGAAGAGCTCCGGCTCATTCTTGGAAYGTGCGGGCCGAAACAGAGACTGTTCMCGTGTCTTGGGGCTGCAATAACTGCAGAACTCCCGAGATTCCTGTGTGGTGTTTCCCTGGGAGGCTCACTCCCATCCACCCCTCACTGAAATGAGTCTCCCATCCCCACTCACCACTCCCCAGCTGTATAACTAAGGAGGGTAAATGCTCATTTGTTGGCTCCTGCCTGCATTTTTCCCCACCTCAGGGGCAGGGATGGATGTGCAGCCAGAGTAGGACGTGGAACACCATGTGTCTCCTGGCTGGGATACTGGCGCAGGCCCTGGGGAAAGGCCTCTCTCCCTAAGAACAGCCATGCAGTGCCTCTGCCTGAGTGATTTGGAGGCTGTTGACCTACCCAGCAACTGTATGGGTGGGGAGCCCCCACAGCTCAGCCAGGAGAAGGGCTTCTCCATAGCTCCATGAAGACTTTTCCCTTTCCAGTCTTTGTCTTGAGTCTTAGAATCACAGAATGGTTTGGGTTGGAAGGAACATTAAAGCCCATCCAGTGCCACCTCCTGCCATGGCAGGGACACCTTCCACTGTCCCAGGCTGCCCTGTCCAACCTGGCCTTGGACACTGCCAGGGATCCAGGGGCAGCCCCAGCTGCTCTGGGCACCTGTGCCAGGGCCTCAGCATCCTCACAGGGAAGCATTTATTCCTGAAATCCCATCTAGCCCTGCCCTCTGGCAGTGGGAAGCCATCACCCCTTGTGCTCTCCAGCACAAGACCTTTTCCTGCACTGCTGCAGCCTGAYACTGGGAAATGCAGTCATACATCCGAGCCAGCAACCAGGGAATTAAAAAYGAGGTTTAAAAAAGGCTTCTAAAGGAACAAAGCTTCCAAATCTTGCATAACCCCTCTTGTCCAGGTTGGCAGCAGCATGTGAGCTTTGGATCCTTTGACCACCATTTTTAAGGTGTAAAAACATAAGATGTATTACAAAATCATCATGATTAAGTGACCCTTTCCTTGGGAAGGCTTAGCAAGGGTTTGGAGCCTGGGAGCAGATGGCCATTTTTCTGTGGGGAGATAATGTGCCCCAAATCTGGCTGTACCACAAACCTTTGGAGAAATCTCATCTAGCAAACACCCCAAATGGAAGACAGGGGTGTTTTGCATCTCCCATCTACACCAAGGCTGGGAAATGGATTCCCCTGCATGCACCTTGGCTCATTCCCAAGTACTGGGGGAGCTGGGCTGCAGTGAGGAAGAGGAAATAGGAAGGTATAAGACAAAGATCCCAAACCGCTTCCCATCACTGGCAGTGTCCAAGGCCAGGCTGGACAGGGCTGGGAGCAAACTGGGATATGAAAGGTGTCCCTGCCATGGCAGGGGGTTGGARCAAGATGGTCTGGAAGGTTCCTTCCMACCCCAAGCATTCTGTGATTCTTGTGAGGAGCCGGGGCTGGGCAGCTGGGAAATCACCTGGTGCAGGGAGCTGCGGCTGGGGTGGGAGCAGGGCTTGGTGAGACCCACAGCTTCCTTGGCAGAGCTCTGTAAAGTTTCCATCCCTGCTAATAAATCACATGAGCGTGATGATAATGACAAAGGAAATAATTACTTCTTAAGAAACTCATCTCCTCTCACCCCAGGGCCYGTGTGCGGAGCAGAGAGGAGCTTGCAAGTCCGGAGCGTGGGAGGGAGTCGAGGCTGCCAGAACTCAGGTTGTGTGTGCCAGGTGTGAGTGCAGGGGAGCTGCAGCAGCCAGGCCTGGGAGCTGCGGGTTCAGCAAGGTCATTCAGAAGTCACCTGAGATTGGCAAAACCCTGTGAGCACTGCAAGGTGCTAAGGCAGCTCGTGGTTGTGTGGCTAATTCCAAATCACCCTCAGGTCAGCACCCAAAATCAGCAGAGTTTGACCATGAACACCATTGCTAAGCCCTTAGTGGGACAGCAGCTTCAGAGAGCTGATCTGTGCCTGGCTGCTGTATAAGCAATGAATTTGCTTCCTATGTGTCTATCTCAGCCTACCATTAGCATTTAAAATCACTCCTTACTGATAGGAAACAAAATACAGCTTTGAAAAAAGAATCAATCCTGGTGATGGGCTTTGTTTTGCATTTCTTTGTGACAAAAGTGATTAAACTGCTAAATCACAGCTGCTTTTCTCATAAAAAAGACAAAGCATCTTTCAATCCCTCCATCATTTCAAGAGCTGCARAAAGCTCTAGGTAAATGGGAGTGATTTGATCTACCTTGGCTTTATCACTGCATCTCCTACACCCACAGGCTCCCAGGCAGGGTGTATTTGCTGTCTCATGGCCTAAAAGCTTCCCGTGTTACTCATAACTTAAACACCGAGAGAGAGATAAGGGATTGGGTTTGGTTTGTTTCCTTTCAGAAGAAATGAACATTAATAAATATCTCATTACCAGAAAGTGTCATAGTGAAAGTACAGTGCTTTCTCCCATTCCATAGTCGGCTCTTTAATTTTCACCGTGGTTAAAGAGCAGCATGAAAACCCTGAAAAATGATCACAGTCACACTCAGCTGAGTTTTCAATAACTGCTGGATCAGATAGGGCCGAGCTGCTATCGTGGGAGATGATCAGATATGGGGCAGCAACTGCTGCAGACTTTGCTCGGCACAAATTATTCCCTCCTAATGTCCACTGAGAGGTGAAAATCTGCTGTAGCAGCACCCACCATCTCCAGTATTTCACAAAACTCCTCAGGCCCTGAGGTTGCAAGGAGCCCTGGTCTTGCTGTGAGCCATTTCCCATTACATTTCCTGTCACAACCATTGCTCCAGAGAGGATCTCCTGGAGAGGGTCTCCTCCACCAGCTTATTTCAAGGAGAGGTGGATCTTGATGCCCCTAAAGTGTGGGCTGGCTGTGGAGGTGGCCAAAGGATCTGCTGCACTGGAGGGCAGTGGKGGAGGCCCAGGTTGATCTGTGGCCAGCAGGTTCATGGCTGCCTCCAAGGTTGAGACAACCACCTCTGCTGTGAAGGATGGCTGAAAAGGACACCAAGAAAGGGGAATCATGGAATCAGAATATCCTGGGTTGGAAAGGACCCACGCAGATCATCAAATCCAACTCAATGAATGTCCAACTCCAAATGAAGCTCTAAGAGGCAGAAAGAGAGGAGAGCATCAAGCTGGGGTGAGATGGAGCAGTGGGGGAGGAGCCGTGGGTCAGGATGGTCCCCAGGCAGAGGATGGAGAAGACCCCCAGTGAGGAAACTGCTGATCCTTCAGCCATGCTTGGGGCACGAGTGTCTCTCATCCATTCCCTGGAGTGGAGAATGGAGAATGGAATCATTGCCAAAATCCCCCCGCAGAGCCTCAGAAATGGCTTGARCCAAAGAGACAGCACAGCCTGCCCTGGCTAACCCCAGCAAACCCACAGCTGGTTGGAAAAAGCAGGGAGCTGCCATGGAGTGTGGGCTTCTGTGCACTGCTCCCCCTCAGGGACAATCCCTGCCTCCCAAATCCCACCAGCAGCTCTGGGCTGGTTCTGGTTCCGGTGGTGGGAGTGATTCAAGGCCTGGGTTTGCAATGCTTTGGGCCAAATTGTGTCTTCCAGCAGCACAAGGACAAGGAAATGAATAATAACACACAGCCAGGAGAGGGGAGTGGAGAGGGAAGCTTGGAAAATGGGTGAGAGAGCAGAAAAAGGTGAGAAAGCAGAGAGGTCCATCTCCTGAAACTGGCAGAAGGGAAAGATCTCATGGCTTTTGGGCCAGTCTTCAGACAAGAGTCCAGAKTTTAGAACATGTAGGGTTGGAAATACTGTGGTTTATTTGCTACAAATGATTTACAAGGCCCTTCAGTGGGAAATAAATTTCACAGGACAATGCCTCCAGGGAAAATAATATRTCTTTGGATGGGTGATTCATCATTCTGCATTAAGTCCATAAGCTCAGCTGACATCGAGGTATACCTGATAATCTCTTATCTAAATAATTTCCCCTTGAAATCCTCCATCTGTGCAGCTTTGTGCTGCTGATGGGAGGATAAACTGCTGGGCCAAAACTTCTGCTGGGAAAACTGGCCTTGTAGCGGCCTGGTCAAGATGGGGAGATGCTGAATCCTGCCCAGAAGACCCCACACTATGTTGGGTTATGTGGAAGGCACCAATGGTCCCAGGCAGCTCCAGAGAGGTGGTGGAGGGTAGGGGTGGAAGGCTGCTCTGCTKTATTTAAATGTGGGTCCCCTTAAAGCTTCTGAGAATGTCCCACCTGGTCAAGTCTTGGCTCCTGAGCAGTACCAGAAGAAGGCTAAGAGCAGAGCTTTCATCTAGCTTGGCCAGCCTGGAATTGCCTTCATGCTACTTCATCAGAATTCTCCAGATCTCTTCCTTGCTGCTCCCAGTTTGGATCACCTTCATCAGCCACCCTGGGATGAGCTCAGGCCCCAGTGCTGAGCTCCCAGAACACCTTCCACTGGTGTGATGCTCAAAACATCAAACAAACCCCAATCCTTCCACAGCCTCCCTCAAACTTCATTTTTTTGCCTTCCTCTCAGCATCTGCTTTTTTCCTGCTGTTGCAAGCACAGGGGTTTCTCCACCACGGGGCTCCAGGGCTGTTTTTTGGGGTGGACACAGATGATGTGGAGACCATCATCACTGCATGCTGTGTGTTGGGGCAGGACAGCTCCATGGGGTGGGGGTAGAGTTTGAGATGTTTGTTGTGGGTCTCCACACGGGTCCTACAGCACCTTCCCATCCTTGTTTCCACAGCTGTGCTGCAAACCAGGGGCACCCATGGGGAATTGTGACCAAGCTGCCACCGAGGCCTGCTGGTGGCACCTGCTGTGCCAGGCTGATGTGAGGCCTGTGCTGCTGAATTCACCAAATTAGTCACTAATTATAGCAGCCACCCACAGTGTCCCCAGCAGCCGAGGATCTGTGAAGGTCATGAACCCCGTGATTCAGCCGGGAATCCCGCGTAACTCTGTGAAATAACAGGAAATACAATAGAAATAACAGGGCCTAATGAGTGGCAGCTGTGGCTGATTGTG
>JACDOX010000226.1:642217-664855 GCA_014549065.1 Cardinalis cardinalis | reverse complement strand
CTGCCAGCCCTGAGAGGGCTCCTACAGGAAACATCCAGCCCAAATGACATCCCCAGCCCTGGATAGTAGTAGGAGGAGGAAACTGAATGCATGGTGCCCATCCCTCTGCCTCACACACAGTGTCCCACAGCCTCATCCACGCTGGAGCAGCTCCAGGATGGAGAGCTGGGAGCAGCTTCCCGTGGTGCTGGTGGCTGGGTTCTTTCCTCTGACACAGTCTGCAGTGAACAGAGTCACTGGAGCCTTTCAGATGTGGGTATTTTGTTTTTCTCCTGGGTAAAGCTGTGAGCAGAGCTCTCCTCCAGGAGTTTTGGTGTGTCAGGAGGAAGGGGCTCACAGCCCAGGAGCACATCCCAGTGTCTGCATGGCCTGGTAGGGAGCAGGGATGGATCTTCCTCCTCCCTGCAGCAGCTGTAGCACAGGTGGTGGGCACAAAACCTGTATCTGGCTCTGTTTTGGGCAGGTTTCTCTACCCCTAAGCCACCTCACGAACCTCATCACCCACACCCATGGAGCTGCACAGTCCTGATTCTTTCCACCTCATCCTCTCCCAGCTTCCCCCACCTCCTCCTGGCATCCCCAAGCTGTTGCCTCCCTCGTTTTCYCCTCTCTGACTCCTCAAAGCCCATCTCAGTTTCCTCCCTGCTCCCTGCCCCTTGCCCAGCCCCCATGGCTGCAGGATTATCTCTCCATCAATGTGCAGTTCAGCAAACCCAGAGCATTTTGGAAGGGCTGAAGGGATCTGTGAATTTGCTTTGAATATAGCAAYGTGTTTTGGCTAAAGGGAACAAGAGAACATTTTGAAAATGTCAAAATATTTTGTTTAGGCATTTTTTGAACAAAATGTTTCACTTCGTAGTTGACAAAAAAAGAAAAGAGAAGGAAAAAAAATCAGTTCAAAATCTCCAAAACAAAATCTTCCCACTTTTATTTTGAGATGGCACCTGCCTGGGAGAACACAAACTACAAAGGCACAAAAAACATTTCCAATGGTAAATAATGTCCTGGCACCCAAGGGAGTTTCTTCAGTGGAAGTCAAAATGTTTCAAAGGGAGTCAAAACATTCCCTGATTTTATTTTTTCCCTATTTCATTCAGGTGGGGGGGAAAAAAAGCCTGTCCTTGCTGTGCCTGGATCAAGAACTCGTGTTCATTTTTATGTTGGCTACTAAGCAGAAATATTTACAGCAACAACTTGATAGGTCAGGTCTGCTTCTTGTGCTAGAGAGGGAATTAATGCTGGGGTCAGGTTGTCCTGGTGATCCTTCCTCTCTGCCCCTCTACTTTGGCTTCTCATTCTCTAGGATGAAGGGTGCAGAGAAAATCTTTTTTCTCCATGTTTGTCAAAGTTCACTCCAAGCCCTGCCCTGCCCTGGTGATTCTGGAGCTGTTTCTGAAGGGAGCTGGAAATTCCTTTGTGTTTTTCTGAGCCTTTCTTATTTCACAGAATCTCAGGCTGGTTTGGGTTGGAAGGGACATAAAAACTCATCCTGCAGTGGGCAGGAACATTTTTAACTGGACCAGGTTGCTCAGAACCAYATCCAACCTGACCTTGAATGTTCCCAGGGGTGGATCATCCACAGCTTCTCTGAGCAMTCAGCCACATTTCCTGATGGATCTCTCTGTCTGGCCTTGTCCTCCTGTCCTCTCCTCCCCAGTGGTGGGATAAAAGCCTGGGGTCATGATCCAGCTCCCCCTGCCCAGGGGCATTGAGCTCCTGCTGAAAACAACACACATCCCATTTTCTGCCTCTTTTCCATGTGCTCCAGCCATGCCAGCCTGTTTGTCTTTCTGTGAGTCTCCCACAGCTTTTACAGCTGATGGATAATTTCAAGTAAATTTGCCCAAAGACTTGAAGGTGAGAAGTTCCTACCAGGACTCAAAGTTGGAATGGGGACAACCAAGTGGGAATGGGTGATCTCGTGGTGTTTTGCCTCCTGGTGGCACCTCCAAGGCTTGGGTGGCTCTTTGGGTGCTTCTAACCATGAGCTGTAATGTATGAAATATGAATGCACCGTTGAAACAAAACTATTGAATGACAAATATTTTTGGTTAAACAAACATATGAGGAGAGGCTGAGGGAGCTGGGAAARGGCTCAGCCTGGAGAAGAGGAGGCTCAGGAGGGACCTTGTGGCTCTGCACAACTCCTGACAGGAGGGGACAGCCAGGTGAGGGTTGGGCTCTGCTCCCAGGTGTAGCATTCACATTTTGTGGAAAAATCCCTTCGCCCAGGGTTTTCTCCTGGGAAGCTGAGAAGCCTCAGAGAAAAGGAAAACAATTCTTATCTCATTTGCTTCTCCTGGGTTGTGCTCCCATGTGGAATGTGTTTGGAGATTGTTTACCCACAGGTGATTGTTCCATTGCATTCTGCTGGGAGTTGTTTCCACTCTTCGGCCAATCAGGGCCAAGCTGTGTCAGGACTCTGGAGAGAGTCACCAGTTTTCATTATTATCTTTTTAGCATTCAGTGAGTATCCTTTCTGTATTCTTTAGTATAGTATAGTATTCTTTAACATAATATAGAATTATAAAGTAATAAATTACCCTTCTGAGAACACAGAGTCAGATTCATCATTCCTCCCTGCCACGGGGATCCCTGCAAATACAATACCCAGGGAAAAAGGGATTGGGTGAGAGGAAACGGCCTCAAACTGGGAGATGTTTGTATTAGAGATTRGGACAAATTTCTGCACAAAAAGGGTTGATAAGCACTGGAGGAGGCTGCTCTGGGCAGTGGTGGAGTCCCCATCCCTGCAGGGATTCAAAAGCCCTGTGGATGTGGCCCRTAGGGACGTGGGTTGGTGGTGGCCTTGGCAGTGCTGGGGGAATGGTTGGACTGGATGATCTCAGAGGCTTTTCCAACCTGAATGATTCCACGATTCTCTGACAATCCAAGCCTTCCAGTAAATCCCACAGCCCTCCTTGCACAGTGCCCTGGTGGGGTGGTGAGAAGGAGACCTTTGTGTTGAGCTGAGCAGCATCTGAGTTTGCCAGTGCATATTTTCACTSTAAGAATTACCAACATTTTGATCAACATTTATTAGTCATCAGATAATAGACACCCACAGATTTTTATCTGCTGTCTCTTGTGGGCTTTTAGGAGRTTTGCAGCAGTTTTGCAGATCACTGTCTGATGTATCACCTGGGACCAATATTTTTCTTATAGTTGAAGCTCCATTTATGCCAAAAATTCATGTATACAGTAAGAAAAAGTTCTTCCAGTGGAGCTTGGTGAATGTTTTTGTACAAAACTCTGAGGTGGGGAAATTTTCAGTTCATCTGAAGTGCAGCTGGTTTGTGAACCATGCACCACAAAGATTCAGTTTTTATTCTGCATCACCTTTGTGTCCTGGTGTTTGCAGGGAAAAGCACAAAGTGATGTGGATTTAGTTTAAAGGAAGACAACCAGAGGAAACCCAAAGGATCCATAAGTGTGAGATATGTTAATGTATGTACACCTCTAAGCAACATTCAGAATTCTCTTTCCCTCTTCTCTTCTCTTCTCTTCTCTTCTCTTCTCTTCTCTTCTCTTCTCTTCTCTTCTCTTCTCTTCTCTTCTCTTCTCTTCTCTTCTCTTCTCTTCTCNTTCTCTTCTCTTCTCTTCTCTTCTCTTCTCTTCTCTTCTCTTCTCTTCTCTTCTCTTCTCTTCTCTTCTCTTCTCTTCTCTTCTCTTCTCTTCTCATCCTACAGTCAGTAAATATCCCTTTTCCCCCTGCCTGGCAGATAAGGTGGCTGTTTGACAGCTGCTGTGATTCCTCAGTCCATGAGTGGCTCATTTTTCCCCTGTGGGAGCTGCCCCATGTTAAGCTGCCTGTKGATCACATGGCAAAATCGTATTTATGGCCAGAGCATGGAGATGTAAGGACCAGCAGGGTTTTGGGGCTGTCTGTGGCCATTTCCTCACTCACTCAAGGGTGGTGGATGTGAAGTTTTTGCCCTGGTGCTCTGCAGAGCTGCCCCAGCAGCTCCACTGGGCTCTGCCGGGAGACCCATCCCAGCTGGGCACTTCCCAGTGCAGCAAACTGGGGCAGGTCAGATGGGTGCTGAAGGTGGCAGCTGCCCMGGCAGAGGGCTGGAGGTGACAAAAAACTTATTGGAAGGTGTGGCACATTTCTGATGCACCAGGATGTGGAAAGGAAGAGGAATGAAGGATGAGATCCCCTTGGGAAGGAGGCAATCCTTGGAGGTTGAGCAGGAGCTAATGAAGGAGCTCAGCAGAGCACAGGGCAGTGCTGGGGGGCTCTTGCCCTTGTCCTGGCTCTCCAGGAGGTCCTGTGTTCTGGCCCAGGGATTGAATGCCTTAAAGGATCMTCTCCATTAACAAATACAACCAGCATCAGTGCTGGATCCATCAGCAGAGAGCTCTCTCARCTGGAAGATTTTAGAGGTCACTTTTAAACCCAATTATCCTTCCAGCCCTGAGATGGGGCTGTGTCAGCTGCTGGGCAATCAGATTGCCCAAARCTGGATCTCAGGAGTTTCTTCCTTCCCAGTGAGCCTCAGGKGCAGCTTCCCCTGCTCCCCCCACCYGAGAGSARCAGGAGGTYCCTCAGGCAGGGTGGGATCTGGCTGTGCTGCCTTAGATCTGCCAGTGAACCAAGCAAATCTACTCATGTACTACTGATTTCAGCAGAAACAGGTCCAGGCCTTTGATTGTCCCKTGGAGCCCAGCCCAGGAAGTCCTTGATCCTCAGGCTCCCACTTTTGGGATCTGCTCGGTCAGACACCTCTGATGGACCAAATGGTCCCACCTGCCCTGTGTGCCCCAACCAACTTTTCTCCCTCCTGAATTTTCATGCAGGAGCTGGTTTTCATCTCAAAATCTCAAGATGATTTTCCCCACTGTTTTGTCACTCTTTTTTTCTGGATTCCAGCCCATTTGGGCCCAGAAGGAGCCATCAGTCAATGTGCAGTGTCCATAGAGTCCCCAAAGCACCACCCAGCCCCAGAGCTCTGCTGGATTTTAATTCCACGGCTCAGCTTTGCTTCACAGGGAGCTGGTTTGGTTCTGCCAGAAAGGGACAATACAGAAACTCATGGAGTTTGAGATGAGAGAGAAATCGAGTGCAAGGCAGCACTATGACATYCACAGAATAACAGCTCATGTAGATGTGTGTATATATAAATACATGGGCAAATAGATATTTATTTGTGAGTATAGAAATACATGAAAAAACCAGACATATATAAAGCATGAACAGACATAAACAAGAGTGGATATATATATTTTATTTTATTTTATTTTATTTTATTTTATTTTATTTTATTTTATTTTATTTTATTTTATTTTATTTTATTTTATTTTATTTTATTTTATTTTATTTTATTTTATTTTATTTTTTAATATTTTTTATTTTATTTTACTTTATTTTATTATTATTCTTTATTTTATTTTACTTTATTTTATTTTATTGTATCTTACTTTATTTTATTTTATTTTACATTATTTTATTTTATTTTATATTTTATTTTATTTTATTTTATTTTATTTTATTTTATTTTATTAACATAACTGATGTAATCTGTGCTGTCCCCATTGCTGTGACAGCCCCGCAGTTGCCATCACACAGGATTTGCCTGTGCCCACTAGAGGCCAGTGTGCGCCTTGAATTAAGATGCCAGTGCACTAATTAATCCCCGCCATCGGGAGGACCGTGTTTCCCGCGGGATAAAGAAGCCCTGTTGCACAGGAGATGGTGGCCAGGGCAGGTGGCTGTCCCCGCAGGGATGGGTAAACTCTTCCAGCTGTGAGCACTGTGTAATCCTGGAAAAGCCTGGGAAATCCTGCTCTGCTGCCATGGCTCGAGCATGGACCTGCTCAGATCCTTCCTGCAGAGCCAGGCAGGAGCATCCTCTGGGTGTCCCTGGGGACAACTGGGACGCTGTGGTGGCAGAGCAGGTCCCACAGCTTGCTGTGCCYGTGCCACTGCCAGCTGCCCACCAGGCTGGCCCAGAGCCTGGGCTGGAGCTGGGCAATAAACCCAGCCTGGCTGCAAGCAGCAAGGTGTGCATGGCCCTGTGTGCAAACCCAGGGCACTGGGAATGTTTCCCTGTCTGCTCTGGGGTGCCCTGACCCCCAGGGCAGCACTGACTCTGACCCCCATTCATGGAGAAAGTTTCCTAAACTCCAGAATAGACTGGAATCYRCAAAAGTGTGAAATAAATTGTAGAGAGCAGTGTAGGTGCATCACTTGGTGAGAAATGGAGGGTTTGGGATTTTCAGTATGTTGTGGATGGRAGCAAGATGGAGGGCACAGGGTGTCATCCTGGGCTTCTCCTTCAGGCTTCTTCTTCCTCCTTCTCCATGGGTTTGGGTGGCATTTTGTAATTGGGCAGAAAAGTCCCCATTGCAGCTCTGTGGGATCAGTTATTGGGTTAAAAGGGAAATAWTCCAGGTGTCAGTTCTTAATTGGRTAGTTTAGYYTTAMAWGACCTTGTACCAAGAGATTGTTGGCCATTTTTGTGGTGCTTTTCCAGCGTGCTGAGCCTGGTGTGGACAGCGTGCAAAACTYTAGATAACAATAAACAAGAASCTGRAGACYRAAAAGATCCAGTGCATCTCTCTTTCCTGACACAGAACCRCCCCAGGAGGGTCTCCCCCAACAGGGGAGCCCCCAGGGAGGGCCCAGCCTGAGGCYCAGAGATCAGGAAACCAACAACTGGAACCCYAMCRGCCCTGAACAGGGAAAGCAGCTCCTGAGGAMAAAGGGAAGCCCATYGCATGCTTGGTTGAGCTGAAGATGGAGTGTTTCATGTTGTTTCACACAAGTTTTCACCTCAGTGTGGGCAGCAGCAGCAGCAGCAAATTGAGGCTCCATTCTCCAAGTGAGGTCGTTCTGATGCGATAACAGCAGAGCCTTTGGTTAGTGCATGTCCAAGTGAAACATGCAGCTTTTAAACTCTGGCCCCAAATCGGTGCATTTAGCCCCAGTTTGCCAGTCCCAGACCCATCTGGGGTGCCTCTGAGCAGGGAGGGTGGCACTGGCGTGAGTGGGGTGAAGGGCGGCGAGCAGGGAGTGATTTGCTGTGTGAGMTCCTCAGTGGTGCAGCTGTATTTTGGGAACTCTTCATTTACAGCTGGTGGTTTTTAAAACCTTGTTTATTGCTTGGCTGTCTTCAGGAGACAGAAAATGAGACCAGCATTGCTCCTATGGGTAACAACTTCTGTCTTTGGCGAGCCTGGGGGAAACTGGGATGTCCAGGAGTACAACCTCATGTTCTGTTAGAAGCCCAAACCCAAATGCTCAGTCCTAAGTCCCTTTTACTCATTTTTCCCCCTATGGAGCACAAATAAAGACAAGAAACAAGGGCAAGGCAATATTTTCTCCAGAATCCTTCCAAAATGTATTCTTTGTGCCTCTTGCACTCCCATTCAGAGCTTGGCTGAGCTGAGATTTGCTTCAACATGACCTGACTGATGGTAAAGTCCCAGGAATGACCCCAAGGATTGGGATGGAGGTGGTCAGAGGTCAGAGGCAGACACCAAAAAAGCAAGAATGGAACACGTGTACGTCATATCTCATGCTGACCTTCCTTCTGTCCTCAGGTCAGGGGAGTTCTTCTGCTTGCTTAAAAATGGGCATTTTCCCCTTGCCYCATGCCCCAGAGCAGAGGAGACCAAAGATTTGGTGCTGCTCAGTGCCAGCACCCTGAGGCAGGATGCCCCTGAGGGACTGGGAACAGAGAAACTGCCAAAAAATGAAACAAAACCAAATTATTGCTTTTTACAGATAATCCACGTGAGCAAAACCTCCAGGGGAGGATTTGGGCTCACTGTGTCAGGGCCAGAACAAGTAGGGAGCAGCCCTGAGGAGGAAAAACATCATCAGAYGCTGTTTGCTGTCAGCCCCACACCCCAAAGCACAGCCTGAGGTTTAGAGGGCTCTGATGGAGGGGAGGATTCTGGGGCTGCACCCCCAGACACCCACTGCCCAGCCAGGAGTGGCTCAAAGGAGTGCAGCCAGCCAGGGGTTAAGCAGGATCCTCTCTCCATGCACAGCTTTCCTGCCAGCCTGCTGAAATCCACTAACAGAATTAGCACTGGAAATTTGTGCACTGTGCTATGGAGGGGGAAGGAAAAAAAAAAAAAAAAAAAAAAAAAAAAGGAAAGGAAAGCACAAAATGTACTTAATCTCTCGTTTCAGAATTGCATTTGACATCTAAGTTAAATAAAATGTTCCTGAGGTCATTAAAAATCAGAAATAGTACAAGATTTGGGTTTACCATAGTTTCAGAATGAATCAGGTTTCTGAACTTGTTTTAATCTCTGTATAATTGCTTTTCTGTATACGGTAACCTTTAGAAAATGAGTTTAATAATTAGTCATCTCAAACTAGTTAAGGACAACATCCTGCCCTCAGTTCAGTTTTATTTTCAACAAAAAAACCAATGCCAAAGTAAATTCTTCGCTATGGTTGGAAACATAGATTCAGACTACATGTTCAGCAGGTGAAACAGCTTGCATTAAGTTTGAAAGTTCAGCAATTCCCATCTTGATGGCTTTTCACTCTCCCTCTCCAAGAAAAATGGGAAGAGAAGAGGAAAATRTGAAGCAGCAGCATCAACCATGGCTGGTCCTTGGCTCTGCCCCTCCCGGGCASAGAGCCCCAGCACAGGGCAAGGAGAGGATGGTAAAAGGACCTCATGGCTGGGACCTGCTTTTCCCAGGWTGGCAGCCTGGGCAGAATCCAGGCAGTTTCCAGCTCCTTTGGGTCTGCTCMTGGTGCCTGTCTGGAGATCAGCGCAGCTGGGGCATGCTCAGGGCCCTTCTCCTGTTCTCACCACATCTCCCCCTTTCCCTCAGCCCTTCCCTCACTTCTACCAAAGTCTCATCCCCTTCTCCCTCCCCATCCCACTTCAGGCCACCATGCAGGTGTGGATCTGTCCGTGTTTTTCATTTCCCAGTGCCCACAGCCTGTCCTCCCTGGTGGGCCCATCTCCTCCAGGTGCTTCAGCACTGTCCCCGTGTCCCCCAGAGCTGCATCCCAGCACTGCCATCCTCCTCCTCCTCCTCCCTCTCAATTTCTGGCAGGCTGCTGCAAATCTGGACCACAGGTTTCCCTCACCAGCCTCCTGCAGACTCTCTTTCTCCATCACACTGGGAAAGGCACTGCAAATACATTCCTCTCCATGGTCTTATGTTTAATTTAGTTTAAATTTCTAAAGGTGYGGACCTGCCACCATTTCCCTGGAGGGATTACTCCAGAACCTGAAAGATCTCACTCTGGGAAATTACTCAAGCTTCCTGCTGCCCACCTTACATCCCCATTTCATCTCATTTTGCCAAAGCCTCTGGCTGGTCTTGTAGGAGCTGCTGGTTTGCTGACCTGGTCCTTCCTGCTACAGCCAGTGGTTTCCATGGTGCACAGGCTGATGGCAAGGGCTCCTGGCTTGGAGTGGCCCTGCTGGCCACCCTGCTCCCCCTGGAGGGACAGTGCTGCTGTCCTGTTCCCCAGTGTCTGCAGAAGGGGCTAACCCACCCTGGGAGCTGCGGGTTCCTGCTGCAGCTCCCAGCCCTGGAGTGCTCCCTGAAGCCAGTGCAGAGCTCCCCCAGGGGTGGGCTGCAGCTGGAATCCCACAAACGTGCTAATATTTGGATCAGGAGCACTCAGTGCTGAAACGTCTCTCGCCGACAGCTGAGAGTGTGTTTTGCTAAAGCAAACTGCAATTACATTTAGTGTCTTCAATTTAGCTTGACACGCTGCCTCTAGAATGAAGAGATGTGTTGTGTTCTGGGCTCTGCAGCACAGGCAGTGTCTCTGACCCTCTCTTGTCCCCTCTGGAGCCCCCCAGCCCCTCTCCTGGGCTGCYTGGCCAGAGCAGAGCAGYGGGGAGGAGCTGCTGGTGCACGGCTGTTCCTGTCACAGCAGGGACCATTGTCCAGCACTGCCCAAGGAAACGGAACCACAGCAAACCCAGGGCAAAGGCCAGTTGGGAACAGTSGCCTCAGCACAGGAGCCAGGGCAAGCAGCTCACCAGAACCCAGAGACAGCTCCAGGCTGGAGCACTGGGGTGAGGGAGTTTTCCCCAAGCTGGGACCCCACCTATGACTGGATTTGCTTTTCAYTGTCTGTTGGGAAGGATGAAAGTTTGACAAGAAAGTCTCACAGATATGGATGCTTAGCAGAAAGATTTTTAAATGTAGAGTCTGATGAAGGAATAGAGTTGGAAGCAAGTTTTGATATGGAAGAAAAGAATTGCTGAGGCAGTCTCACTGGATAACCAAGGAGGCAAAGGGTGTGTGAGTTAGAAGGGGGTTTTATGGCTCAGAGCAAAGGGTAAACCCACCCCAAACAAGAAGATGTTTTTACCAAGCAGAAAGAGAGCACAGGCAAACAAGCCTGCCAATGCTGCAAGTAGAAAAAAGGTCTCAGAATTTTCCACTGCAAGAAAACTGAAAAACAACTTCAGCTTAAACTGTAATGTACTGACTTTGAGTGACTGGAGAGCAGTAACATGAATATGGTAATTACAGTAGTTATGATAGGCTATAGATAATAGTTAAGGTATAGATTGGTTCTTCTGAATTAAGATGCTCAGCAAAGTATAGAATGCATTGTCACCAAAACCAAAGGGTCTCCAGGCCTGCCTGCAGCTGGAGCTGACAGCTGTGGGCACAGCTCTGTCACCCACCACCCTGGGCTGCTGGAACACCTTGGATACAATAAACTGCATTTTGGATACAATAAACTGCATTTTGTATACAATAAACTGCATTTTGGAGAGCCCCTGGAGTCCCACATCCCTCATTTCAGCTCTTACAACTGTCTTCATGGAATAAAGGTATAATTAACACATCCTCTCAGTTGTCCACGCCGAGGTGAGGATCTCCTCCCTCTTCTCAGGGGAAAGCAACAGACTGCAGGCAAGATTATGAACTAGTCCCACTTTTGCTGCCTTCAGAAAGTTGTTTTTGGCTCAGAAATGTGAGATGAGCTGATAACTCCTGGTGAAAGTAGCAGTAAAATTCCCTGCCCAGTCCCACACACCAATACCCACAGTTGCCTTTTTGCCCCACCTTCCCCCCTCCCTTTCCTGTTGCAGATCTCAGCTTTCACAGTGCAGGAGGCCACGAAGTTTCTCATCAGTCCTCTGTTACACTGGACTTTGGAAACAACCACGCCAGAAGTAAATGTCCCCTTGGGCTCATGGCAAGGAGCAGAGTCCTTAATGGGCCAATCAATACTCCCTCATCCTGTCAGTCCAGGTTACTTGCAGAAATATTTCTGTTGCCAAAGTTTTCTATGATATTTTTTCAAAGCACTCCTAGCTTAGGCCAGTTTTTGACCACCCTCCTGCCCCATGGGCCTCATACACAGCACCTACCACAGGTGGGGGCAGGTGTTCTGCAGATCCTGGACCACCCATTCAAATATTCTCACTGGAAGCCAAAAAGAAAGCAGAGGTTTGTGAATAAAGTGCCTTAAGACAGAAATCTAAGGTGCCTCAGAGTGTCAAGAGGCAGTGGGTCTCCCATAGGCCCCATTGCATCCATGAGGAATTCTCAGCTATCCCATCTCTGTGGCAGAACATATCTGTGCTTAGATATCCAGTCTGGAGTTCCAGGGCTCCTCCAGAGCTGCAGTGGTGTGTGTTTGTACAGATCTCAAAGACAGAGCAGCTCTGGGCTTTTACAGGGAKTTCAAGCAATGGGAATGCTGATACCTGGAAGAGCTGATGGCTGGCAGCAGGAGTTTTCTGGGCTGCTTGGTGTGAAACATGTTTTTGGGTCCAGGATGAGTGTTAAACACGAGGAAGAACAAAAGCACTCCAGGAAAAGAGGCAAACACCTCCCCAGCAGGGCAGCACTGGAGCGTGGCTGGATCTGGATCACACGAGCCCTGCTGCTCCAGAGAACGTCRGGAAGGGGAGATACCTCAGTGATGTCTGTCCAACACAGGCCTCCCGCAAATCAGGGGTGAAAGCACTCACTGCCTGGTGCCCACGGTGCTCTGGTACTTGCTCATGTCTAACTGGTTCCTAAGGCTGCACCTGCTCTGCTTCTGGAGGTCTGGTGGCACAGCCACTGCCTGAGAGCACCACATCTCCCTGGGGCTGCCAGACGTCCTGCTGCCACAGCCCCCTTCCATCTCACTCCAGTGTTTGACCTCATTCTGCTCAGCAAGTAAAACACATTCCAGTGTTTGACCTCATTCTGCTCAGCAGGCCTCAAAGGCGCCTGGGTGTGGAGGGTCCAGGTGTCCCACCTGGTGGCAGAATCACCGTGGGCCTTGGTGGCCTGAGTGAGTGGTGGGGAAGRAGGTGCGGGAGGTGGGAGGGTGAGGCATGTGAGAAACAACAGCTCACTTTGAAAATTTGAAGAGGTTTATTAAACCTTGACAAAAATACAACAAAGGAGTACATAAGGGAAAATTTGCAGCGCTGGGGACTGCCCTCATGCATACCACGTGGCAGGTTCATCTTCAAGATGGATGCTCAGTCTTTTATACCCCTGGGGGTTGCATCAGCCAGCCCTGGCCCCTCCCAAGGTCTGTCAGTCAGCTCTTCTTTGCCATTTATCGGTGGAGACTGTCTTCTTGTAACTGGACTGGAGATCAGGGGTTGCCATGCCACACCCCCTAAGCACCAAGCTTTTCCATTCCCAACTGCCCCATGCAAGGGGCACATGTGCAGCCTTCTTTGTACCTGTCCTAGACAACCCCGGCTGTCTGATGGTAACAATACAGGGGGGGAAAGGGAACTATGGGGAGAACAGAGGACATCTAAACTACAATAACATAACTATACATCATTAAAGCTTTTCTTAATATTCACACAATAGTTATCCCTGAATTGCCAGAGCCAATCATCTCATTATCCATCTCTAACAGGCAGGAATGGCCCTGTCCTTGGCCTGTTGTCACTCTGTCATGTCTAAGTAAATGCCAACAAGCTCCAAGCAGTGGCCCAGAGGAATTCACCAAAATCAGCATCTAAATAAGGAAACAGTGGACTTGAGAAGCTTGTCCATGGTGTGTGTATGGAAGCAACATCAGCACAAGAAGGTCCCTTCCCCCTCCCTTCCTCGTTTGCTTTCACTTCACTTCTGAACAAATGAAGACAACAGCTGTGTTATTTAACAGTGTGTGTTTTACTACCAACGAAGAATGGGCCTTTAAAGCAGGCAAAATGCTCTGTGCCCTTCCAGGGAAATGTGGAATTGCAGGTTTGGCCAGGGTGACCCAAACAGTAAAAGTGCAGCTGGAGCATTAAAACCAGAGTTGGTTTTAATTAAAACCAGAGTTGGTGGCAAGGATGGTTGGGTTTGGCTGGACTAACTGGAATGGTGATCAAAAGGACAATTATGCTGCTTTAGGAGCTGAGCCATTTGCCACATATTATTATAATGACAAACCTTAAGGATTGTTGGATATTCAAAGACAGGATCCAACATGAAAAAAATTAGATCTTAAAATTTTAAAAATAAAAAATTTAAAAATTGCTACTATTTTTCCAAAGGTCACTCAGATACCATAACCATGGCTTCCCAATGAAAACCTTGGATGGAAACCTTGGATRGCATCCAGGAGCAGAGGTTATTGGTGCTGAGCAAAGCATCTGAGAGCAGCTCTGGAGGCCAAATCTGATCTGACCTGGCCACCGTGGGTACCAGAAGGGATGAAAGCACATCAGKGCACAACTCCACACCTGCTCAGCCAAAATATTTCCCCCATTCTCAGCTGAGTGCTGGCATTTACCTCTTGGAGCTGCCTTGACCCCAAAGCTAGCACAGGGAAACATTGAGTCTGGGGAAAAGATGAGAGAGTTGAATATTCATGCTGCAGTTGTGAGGAAAGTTGTGTGGAGAATTACTCTGACATGAATGACACAACATATCCAACATCTTGTCTGAAGCACTCAGCAAGGAAGCTTGAGCATGCAAGGCATTTTGAAACCTAAATGGGAAYGTTTGCGTCAGCTCAGGTGGCAGTCAAAGGAGAGCTGATGCATCTTTGGGGTTAGTTTGATGCAAATGGGCACTTGAGAAGAAATGTGATGGTTGGTTAGCCAAAGGCAGCRGTAATGTGTGCTGAAAAGGCCATTGTATTGATTGAAACCCATCTAGAAAACATCAGGCTGATGTAAAACATGAGTAATCAGCACAAGCTAAAGGCTATTTCATGGAGCACACCAGCATGTGTTTGTGAGCACCCTTCATTAATAAATCAATGGAATGTTCCTGCTGGCAGAGGGTTCAGAGCAGCTCTGGGGAGCTGCTGCAGGAGGTGGCTCTGTCCCAGAGGAGGTGGCAGTGCCTCCGAAGGGCTGGTGACCGCCAGGGTGCTCAAGGACACCGAGGGAGAGCGACCACTGCTCATGGAGGAGGTGGTGCTGGGACCAGATGCCACTGGAGGGATCTGCCTGCAGCTCCAGGGCTYGCTCAGGACCAGCAGCCAGTCCTGGGCTGGGCTGGAGAGCCCTGCACCCCACCAGTGGGAAGGAASTTGGGTTTCACAGAGCTCTTCCCTCACTCTTGTTCTGTATCCATTGCAGAGGAGATCTGGGGTGGCTCTTACAGGCACCTCCARTCCACAGTCAGTCAGAGATGCTGTCGGTGATGGGAGCCAGGAATGTAGAAGATTCTGGCAGAAGCTGCAGGTCAGAGTGAGCTGTGATGTGGCCCTTAAAAAGCCATATTTTCTGATAAATGACTGAATTTTCTCTGCCTCCATTCCCTGCTCCCTCAACACTTCTGCTGCTGGTTACCTGATGGACTAATTTCTGTCTATGGGACCTCCTGCACATCCTGGGGACCAAGTCCCTGACTCCTGAAGGACAGGTGCCTTTCCTCTCTCTCATTCTGGGACCACACAAACCCCTTGGGATGCTTCACAACAGAGCTGACAAGGTGGATCTGTCCTGAGCCATGTGTGGGGTSCACACCCCATGTGAAATATTTTGCATAAGGGAGCACCTCTGCTGCAGCTACTCTACATTTTTGTGATCCTGGAGCTTAAATTTTGCTCTCCCCCAGCCTTCAGAACTGAYCTGGAGTTCTGACTTCCCCCCTGGTCTCTTTCTCACTCTATGATTTGTGTAAAATGCAGCAYTGCTGTCCACAGCTGCTTTTGGAAGGAGATGAATGAGCGATTGGTCCAACTTCTTCCCCAGGGTACCAATTCATGGATCTTTTCCTCTCAGAGCTGGAAGCAGGACCAGACAGTGTCAGAAATAAAGGTGTTTTCTGGCTGCCCTCCCCTCCCCAGCACCCACCACATGCAGAACAAGGCACCTTTCAAGCACTTTTCCAAGCTGCTGAGGAGCTCCTATCCTGGCAGCGTTTTTAGCTGCCACATCCTTCCACTCCTGGCCTTCTCAGCCTGCAAATGTGAGCTAAAATATGCACTGGTGTGAACTTCAGATGCAGATTCCTGCTCCAAGGCTGGGAGCAGCCTGTGCTGTGGCTCAGGAGAGAGATTTTGGTGCGAGAGCAACCTAAATGGCTTTGGGATCTTGGGAATATTGCTGGCTCCATGCTGTAGGCTTCTCAAGCTTCTCCCCTCCTGATCTTAATTCAGGCTGATGGCCCTGTCACCACCAGGGGCTGTGACAACAGCTGACTCTGACGTGGCCCTGGGGTGTCACCGTGCCTGGGTGTGTGCTGGGGCAGGGGTGTCACTGCCYGCTGTGACAGTGATGCCAGGGGACGGCCATGGGCTGGGATGGCTCCTGGGCAGGGACAGGAGGGATGAGATGGCTCCTGGGTGTTATGAGTGGAAAAGTTGCCCATTTTTTAAAATGTTGCAGGGTTCACAGGTTGGGCCAGTTGCTGCAAGGGTGGAGTTCTGTTTGCTGTTGTAATCACCGGTTGTTAATAGTTTTTCATTAACTACCTGTTGTTGATGGTTGGGAATTCCCCTTTTTGTTGAGCGGCACCCTGCTGGTCCTGGAGGATGGCACCCAGATGGTGAAGAGGACACGGGACAATGAAGTTGGCATGCAAATGAAGAAGCCCCCCACCAAACCTAGCAAAAACCCCTAAAAACAACGAGCCAACCCGGAATTGAGGGATCAAAGTGATGTTTAGACGTGAGGAACAGAATCCAGTGTCTGCTAAGACCCTTTTTACCCCTCACCCTAACCTAAAAGATGTCGGCTGGACAGAGAACCTCGAATGTCAAACCAAAAAACTGGGAATCTCCTGGTGCTYTCRTGAGGACAGAACCCCCAGYTCTGCCCACAGACCAGTGCACAAAGCTGCACTCTTTCTCCTCTGTGCCACTCCTGGAAGCAGCGGCGGCGTGAGCATGACCCRTCAGTTCTTCCCACCCGAGCTGATTTTTAATAAAGGCATTAGAAAGGAGAAAGATCTCCTGCCCTGTTTATTTCACTGGGCAGGGACAGGCAGCAGGGATAGCTCCTGTGCAGGGACAGGCAGCAGGGACAGGAGGGATGTGGTGGCTCTGACTCTGATGCAGGAGTTGTGTGGAGGCACTGCGGTGCCAAGTGTTTCCATCACCCGTGGTGGGGAAGCAATGCAGGTAATGGGGTATGGGGTTGGAAGGAACAGCCTCCTCCATCCCAGAATCACAAAATGGTTTGGAAGGGACCTTAAAGCCCATCTCCTTAAAGCCCAACTCATTCCACCCCCCTGCCATGGGCAGGGACACYTTCCACCASARCAGGATGCTCAGAGCTCCGTCCTCCCTGGCCTTGAGCTCTTGTGGCTGTGATCTCTCTGGGTATGCAATGTAAAGCTTGACTTTCCTAAGGATCCTAGAAATCAATGTATAAATSAATGTATAAATCCCAAATTCACTGTGGTGCTCATGGCTTCACATCTCTGTGGTGAGCAAACCACAGGACTCGTGTTTGAGCAGCACGTGGAAGCCCAGAATGGCCTGAGTTGGAAGRGGCATTAAAGATCATCTCATTCCAAACTCTGTTYTTCTGATATTTCAGAAATAAAATAGTTTTGTGGGGCATTTTTTGGGAAAAACTTGCTGTTCACTTGCACACATAATGCTTCTTGCAGAGACCACCAAAAACAAGATAYTAAAAAATAAAGCAACCTATTCTTGGCCCTTTCCCTCCTTCCACAATCAATTCATGCAGGAAAATTGAGGTTTTACTTCAAGAACTATGCATTTTTAATGGATTTTATTTACATAATTTTTCTGTCTAATAAGATGGGTTTTAAATGCATTAACTGCAGCGTAATTCTCTCAGACCTTTGCAGAAAAGAAACTACAGTAAAGATTCTTGTCTTCTAATATTCTGGGTTTCAGGCAAAAAATTATACTATGAGATAGGAAAGCTTAAAAAAACTATAGTTTCACTGAACAAGAAAATTYAGTTAGAAAAGAAAAAAAAAAACTGTATTGGAAAACATCTATTTGCCCACAAAATAATGTAAAAATAATGAGTCCATATTCCCCTTTGATGTGTGTGGCACATGCTCCTTTAAGGAGAAATTCTGTATTTCAGAGATAGTGTGCATATCGTGGAATGAAACGGTTGTTATGGCAACAACTCTCAAAAGCAAGTACTTAACTGAGAAATGTGTTCCACACAGCCATAGAAAAATGAAAACATGAAAACAGAGACAGGAAGAATGGACAAACAGAAGCAGTGTGAGATGGCAAAGCCATTTCTGATTTTCAGGCACGCAGAGAAGCAGCACTGAACCAGCTTTGGGGGATTTTTTATTTTAATTTAAAGCCTAAGTTTGAAGCTGCATCTGTTCCTGGAAGGTTTAATATGTCTTTTATTTGATGTTGGTGATCCAATAATTAAGAAGTGCCGTATCATATTAGCCCACTCTTGTTGCTGCGGACCAAAGAAGGAGATGGTGTTTATTTGCTGCTGTGCTCCAGCACACCCCCAGGCTGGGGCACAGGGAGCCAGCTCTCCAGGGAATCTGCACCTCCAGGATCCCTGGCATGGCTGGATGCACTCTCCTGTGGCTCAGAACTGTGTCTTTGGGACCTGGAGGTCAGCTGAAGGTCCTGACCATCTTTTCTCAACCACTTCTTGTACCTGAAGGAGCCTACAAGAAAGATGGAGAAAGTATTCACAYGAGCCTGGAGTGCCAGGACAAGGGGGAATGGCTTCAAACTGGCAGGGAGAACATTTATATTAGAGATGAAGATGAAATTCCTCCCTGTGAGGGTGGGCAGGTCCTGGCACAGGTGCCCAAAGCAGCTGGGGCTGCCCCTGGATCCCTGGCAGTGCCCAAGGCCAGGCTGGACAGGGCTGGGAGCACCTGGGACAGTGGAAGGTGTCCCTGCCATGACACGGGTGGCACTGGATGGGCTTTAAGGTCCTTCCAACCCAACCCATTCCATGATTCTCAGATTCTCTGACCTCCAGCCTGGTCCATGCAGCCTCAGCCACCTCCCAAAGCCCAGTGGGACAGAGCAGCACKGGCTGCCCTGGCATTGCTGGTGTCTTCCCCCACCACAGCCACATCATCTGGACACCAGACCACTTCCCATCCTACAGAGAAAACCCCTCTGCTCTTCCTCTTGCTGGGGAAATGGCATTCCTGACCCCAATCCTCTCATGGGGTTAGCCAGGACAAGCCAGGCAGAGGTTGCTGTGGCCAGACCGTGTTTGTGTTGGGATCCATTTCCACATTTCTAGTCTGGCAACCCAGGCTCCTTCAGCACTGGCAATAACCTCTAACTTCATCATCTCCCCCATTTTATAAGATTTTTGCRTGGAGACCGCCAGGCAGGCCCCTGAGCAGCTCCTTTTGGCTCTGCTCTCCTGGCTGGTAACTTCATTCTGCACAGCCRGACCCACATCCCCTTTGTAACTCCTGTAACTCTTTCCTCAGAGRTTCTGGGAAGAATCTCTATTGAAAGTCTGATTTCCCATCAGGCTCTGTATGCAATATTTTGTTTAAACCTAGACAGATTAGCTCCTCTGCTCCTCTCTATTTTCCTATTAAAATGATATTAAATTAGTTTTATGTGCTCTACTTTTGATAAAACCTCCCTGATTTTTTTTTTCCCATCTCATTCTGTATTTGCCTCCATGTCCTCAGAGGTCYGTGTCTCAAGAAAATTTTCTAAGGTGAATGGAAGGGCTTGAAACCAGAAAGTAAAGCAGCAAAGTAAAAAATAAATGATTTTAAAAAGTCAAATATTTGACATAACCCAAACTGATCTTCCTAATTTTTTTTAACTACTCTATTCCGTACTGGTATGGGAGTGACTACAGAGGTGACAGAGCCATGGAAAGTGGCTCAGGGGCAGAGTGAGAGGTGCTGGAGTCAAGGTGGGCTCGAGGCATCCCCAGGTGGGTGCTGCAGCTCAGATGCCTTCCATCCACATCCACATCCACGTCCACGTCCACGTCCACATCCACATCCACGTCCACATCCACGTCCACGTCCACGTCCACGTCCACGTCCACGTCCACGTCCACGTCCACATCCACATCCACATCCACATCCACATCCACATCCATCCTTATTTTCCCAGCATGACAGCCTCTTCCTGGCAGGAAACAAACGTGCTGGAATGCTGAGTTCACCTCAGTGAGTGGTGGGGTGGCTGTGCCCAGCCTTGCTCTGGCTTTGCCGGGCCCAGCTGGGTGTGGGACTGTTGYATCTGCAGGAATGATGGATCTGACTCCATGTTCTCAGAAGGCTCATTTATTACTTTATAATACTATATTATATTAAAGAATACTGTACTATACTAAAGAATAACAGAAAGGATACTTACTGAATGCTAAAAAGATAATAATGAAAACTGGTGACTCTCTCCAGAGTCCTGACACAGCTTGGCCCTGATTGGCCAAAGAGTGAAAACAACTCCCAGCAGAATGCAATGGAACAATCAGCTGTGGGTAAACAATCTCCAAACACATTCCACATGGGAGCACAACCCAGGAGAAGCAAATGAGAGAAGAATTGTTTTCCTTTTCTCTGAGGCCTCTCAGCTTTCCAGGAGAAAAACCCTGGGCGAAGGGATTTTTCCAGAGAATATCAATGCCACACAGCTCAGCTGCCTTCCCTCCACATCCATCCTTATTTTCCCAGCATGACAGCCTCTTCCTGGCAGGAAACAAACGCTGGAAGCCTGAGTTCACCTGAGTGAGTGGCGGGGTGGCTGTGCTGGGACTGCCCACACTGAGGCACTCAGGGCTGTCACTGCTGGGTGCCACCCCTTGTTTAGCAGTGCCAGCTGTTCCTGTAGCTGCTCACACCTCATGAAATCCTCCTCCAGGAGGACAAACAGCAAAAAACCTTGGACAAAGTGGGGATGGCACCTGGCTGCAGCACTCCTACCCCTCACTGGCCTCCTCCAACCAAACTCCTGAGGATGCTGGTGACCCTCATGTCCACATCTAGGGCAGGTGCATCACGCCCAAGCCCTCTCACTGTGAGCCCTTTCCTGGGAGCTGTGGTTCCCTCTCACACAGTGGGGAGAGGAGGTGTCTCCAGAGCCCGGGAATCCCAAGACTGAGGCTGACAYTCCTCCAGAGCATCCATCCCTCTCCAGTGACTTTTCTGGAGCTCCCTGCAAACCCCAAACTTCATTTGGGAGACAGCTAGAGAGTGGCTGGATGGGGATTTAGCCAGCCTTGTGTGTGATGAGCAAAGGGAAGGATTTCTCAATCTAACCCAGGGCTGCCGAATCCTCCTTGGCACATAAGTCACTTACATGTCCCAGAGGCAAAGCAAGAATTTGTAAATGAAAACTTTTTCAAATAAATCTTTTGTAGGATTTACAAACCTTCTGATCGGATTTGTAACTCCAGACACAGATTTGTATACTTGCTGAGAGATGTGAAGGATTTAAAAATCCATCTCTTGACTTGTGAAACAATCCAACGTTTTAGAAAGCAGGTAGCTAAAGCTAAGACTAAAAGCACACAGCACTTGGGCCTGGAGGTTTAGTGACAGGATTTATACATTAGAACAGGGAGATAATGTAACTCAGGTGTATTAAATCCTGATTTATTAACAAACTCAGAAGTAATAGCTTTGCAAATAACTCCCAAGACATTTAAAAGCGCTTAACCCTTGGAGTACTTGCATTTGTCAGGCTGCCATCTCTGGGAATGTCAAGAAATATGTCTAAATAGATCAGGGGAAATTCAGCTGCACTGCAGACAAGCCCTGCAGCCTCTCTCATGGCTGTTGCTTCTTCCACAGGAGCCAGGAGCGACCTGAGGGTCTGGGAAGGGCTTTCTGCAGGGTCTGCAGACACTCCTGTCACGTYTCTGGAGAGCTCTTTGGTCTCCCTGTGCTCACACTGTTGTCATGCCTGCCTGCTTGGTGGCGTGGGGTCCTGTCACAGCCTTCTGCTGACATGTCCCAGCACCACCACGGCCTCTCTGCCTTTGGGGGGTGAGGGTTGGGCTCAGGAACCTCTGTTGGGTAGGGGGTTTAGGGAGGCTGAGGTGTTGGGGAGAGAGCTGGGAGCACTCAGGGATCAGGACAAGCTGTTTGCATCACTGTGGGCTCTGTGAAAAAAAGACTTCTGGGGAGGTTCTCATGCATTGTCTCTGTCCTCTCCAGCTGCCTCAGGCTTTTCTGAGCTACCTCCTATCCAGGCTACCTGGCTTTGAGCTCCTTGGTGGGTGGAGATGGGGAACCTCTGCTTTGGCTGATGAGGAAGGATTTCATCCAGCTGTTCCAGCTGTGTGCTCTTGTATCTCTGAATCCCTTGGGTTCAGCAATGCCCAGAAGCTGATTTCTTCCTGGTCACAAGCAATTCAGCAGCAATTTCACCTTTGACAAACCTGTTGGAAGACAAAGCTATCCCCTGCAGGACCACCTCTTCTCCATTCACACTTATCCCAAACCCAGCAGAACAAAGTGGCATTTCCAGAGCAGTTGTAGTTTTCAGATAGAAAAACCATAATTACCTGAAGGAGTCTGTCAGAGCTCCTAATTCCCCTTTCCCCTTCCCTCTGTGCCCCATTAACTTGTGTTTAGCATAAAGGAGTTCTCAGAGCAGTGGCACTGCCCAGGGAGCAGCGTGGCTCAGGATTGCCCCGGGCACTTGGCGGGCTCCAAACCAGGGAGAGAAGCCCAGGGTGTTTTCAGCTGGTGAAAGAGCTCAGTGCTGTTTGTGTCCAAACTTKCCTGGAAGCAAAATGACCATTCACAACAGCTTGCTCTGTTAGTGGTGTAAAGTGCACTAGAAAATGATTGTGAAAATAATAGCTTCTTCTTGATGAGAGAGCCAAGAGCAGCAGCAAGGGCCGGAGCGCTGCGTGCGGGGGGAGCTGGAAGGGAAAAGGCACTTGACACCCTCATGGGTTCAGCTTGCACGAACAATTAGACAGCTTTCAAACTTCTCTCTTATTCCTCTGCTGAGCTGTTCTCTCTTCCCTCWGTTTGGCTTTTTGACAAATGGCTGCTCATTATTTTTGGGATGTTTTTCTACCCTGCTTTGATCAGGACTGGTTCCACACGTTGTGGGAGCACCCAGGATCCAGCCACTGAGGGTGTGTGGGTGAAGCTCTCCTCCTGCTGAGGGATGTGGGCCACTGCCCCAACCCAGTCACTGCAGCAGCTCCAAGGGCCTCTCCCTGGCCTCTCCACTTGTTTTGTTCAGCTGGAGAAGAGGACACAGAGGTCAGATCTCACCAGGGGCTGCAGCTCCTCCTGAGGGGCAGCTCTGATCTCTGCTCTCTGTGACAGTGACAGGAGCCAGGGCATGGCTGGAGCTGT
>JACDOX010000226.1:615575-641282 GCA_014549065.1 Cardinalis cardinalis | reverse complement strand
TCCCTCCCTCCATCTTGGGACACTCTCTGTCATCTGTCTGGGACTCTCACAGGTCTGAGCTCCATGGGGCAGGCAGGGAAGAAGAAAAGCAGGTGACAATGGCACTTAAATGATGTAACTCAGAGCAGCCAAGGAGATTTTGGGTCATCCAGGTGCCCCCTGCTCCATCAGGAACTCTGCAAACTCTTGGATGAACACAGCAGCTTCAGCACTGCCTCTGCTCCATCATCCATCCTTCTAATGGTTCCAGTGATCAGAAGGGAAAGGGTTAAACTCCAAATAATTAGTACAAGAGGATTGTTCATTACTATGTCTGTGTATCGTTAAGTTTCAGTTCAGCTTTAATTAGACAATTTTTTTTTCATAKAAATGTCTTTGTTGTGTCAATTAGTTGATTGACTATCATCTGGTTTCTGGGTTAGTGAAACCTGATCTGTTGTGAATTAATTTGTTTATCAGGGAAAAAGGACCARGGGATGGAAAAAAATTCAATTAAATGTTGATGTGTGGAGTGACAAGCAGTATTCGATAGGGCTTTTAGTTTAATTGCTTGTATTTCATTAAGAGATGTATTTATCAAGAGAATTCTTCATTTTCAAAAGACTTTGGATGCCTTCTTGTTCACTTCTGTCTTTTCAGGTACTCTTGTAGTATTCAAAAAACACAGAGGGCTATTTTTTAATCAGAAAAATTACTTTATTGTGACAAATCCTGAGCCAGTTACATCACTGCTGTGTGCTGACAGCCTTTGATGACACCCACATGCAAATTGCAGGGGACAGTGTGCCCCTACATCATCTGACAGATGTCACCAAAGATCCACCTCTCCCTTTGCTGCTCCATGGCCTGTGGCCACTGTGAAATCAGCGTGTAAATCCCCAAAGTTGGTGTGAGGAGCAAACCATCCAKCTCCAAGCCCTGGGAACGTTTTGGAAGGCCTGCTTGAAATCTTTTAAGGGCTGTAAATCCCTTTGGGAGGAGCGGTTTTCACTCATGTTGTATTTGGATTGCAGCGCATCGCTTGTGGTTGACAAATAAAAATGAAATGAGCTTTGGGAGGGTCTGGCAGGAGCTGTCCAAAGACAGAGTGGTTGTAACTCCAGGGCTTGTTGAAGGTCCTTCTTTTGRATCRTTGCTGTTGGTTATTGGCTGATTGGTTTTATTTGTGTGCTTTTTTTTACACAGGGCTGTGACGGTGTTCACAGGGGTYCSAGGATGAGGGARGAGACRAGGATCTGACTCCATGTTTCAGAAGGCTGATTTATTATTTTATGATATATATTACATTAAAACTATACTAAAAGAATAGAAGAAAGGATTTCCTCAGAAGGCCAGCTAAGAATACAAAAAGAAAGAATGATAACAAAGGCTGGTGTCTCGGACAGAGAGTCTGAGCCAGCTGGGCTGTGATGGGCCATTAATTAGAAACAACCACATGAGACCAATCCCAGATGCACCTGTTGCATTCCACAGCAGCAGATAACCATTGTTTACATTTTGTTCCTGAGGCCTCTCAGCTTCTCAGGAGGAAAAATCCTAAGGAAAGGATTTTTCATAAAAGATGTCTGTGACACAGGGCATCCCTGGGTAGGTACAGCCACCCTGGAGTAACGTGATGAGAAACTGGTTTATTTCTCTAACTTTCTGTTTGTTTCTAATCTAGCTTTTCTAAACCTGTGAGTAGATGAGCCTGCAGCTGGGATTGTTTGGAAGATGGCAACAGGATTCCAACAAAGTTTCCAAAATGTTAAATAGTTATTTTTCTGGATGTCCAGGTGCCCCGGGCCAGGGAGCCCCTGGATGCAGAGGGTGGTGATGTGGGCTCATCTGGAGGGTGGTGGTGCCCCATTAGTGTGGGGCCTCCAGCATCACTCCAAGGGGGGTTGGGATATCAGAGCTCAGTTTTGGATGTGCATTGGATGTATATTCCTTGGGAAAAGGAGTCTCTTTTAGCCTGGCTGTAGGAAAATACCCAGCCAGGTGATCAGTTTGTTGGGTGTTCAAGAAACCCTCAGTGCTCTGGTGTGGCTGACAAGGTGAGGATCCATCCCAGCCTGACTCGATGATCTTGGAGGTGTTTTCCAACCTGAAAGATTCCATGACTCTTTATGGAGGAGAACTGGAGCAGAGGACACCAAGCCCTGCCCTCTACCCGTGCAGGAAACTCCCCTGTGCATCACTGGGGYGAGGTGATCAACCTGCCCCTGAGAACTGATTGAATTCCTTGCCCTTGACAGATTTGCTTTTCAGATACTGAGGCTTGGGAGCTGGGAGGTTCTCTCCATGGATTTGCTCAGTGCCCAGCAGAAATCCTGGCAGGGCCTCTGGGAGTGTCTGTATAATAAGGAGCTCTAATGAGTGCTAATTACACCCAGCTCATGGGTGAGGAAGCTCTTTCCTGAAACCCATCAGTGTAGTTCAGCATTTTCTGCCTTGCCTGTGCTTAGTGCTCCYGTTTGCTTGGGGATTACAGCCAGGACACAGAAATAAAGTCATTATTTCTCCTATCCTGTGGTGAGAATTCACATTCAAAGAGTCCAGGTAAGATGCTGGGAGGCAGCTCATGAAGMAACTGGCAATTATATCCTCCCTAACCATTTTGTCTGTGACATTAAACCAGCATCATGGGAGTAACTGTGAAGCTGGGAYTTTTACAGGAGCAAACTCTCGAGTTTCTGTGGTTGAGATCACCCCAAGGTGTCAGAAAGTCTCTTTTCTCCCAGCCCCACCACCAAAGAAGATGAGATTTGTTGGTTCTGGTTTTCAAGGTTGTTTATTTTCTCTTATCTATTCCATTCTTTCTCTGAGCTGCTGAGATCTGTCCAGCAGGTCGGGTTGTGGCACAGTCACTGCCCTTGGAGTGGTTTTAACTTTTTATACTAAGAACYASRTGTACTTTATTTAMAATAATTTTCCAATACCTATCACCTATGTTAGACAGTCTGTCTCTACTCTWAACCAATCCAGAAGTGYCACCATCMCAGCAGAGGATGGAGGACAAGAAGGAGAAGGAGGAGGAGAAGAAGGACAGGACACACCCAGATTCCTCCATCTTGCCTCTTGAACCCCCATTCTAAATCCCCAAAATTCTACTTTTTCACCCTGTGACAAATTCACTGTCATTCTACTCAAACTCTTGTGGCTTGTAAATCCTCACACAAAGTTGGGAATTGTTTCCATGGGCTAAAATCGAAGGCACAGGTGTCTGTGACTCCGTGCCAAGGTCTCTGAGGCCCTGCCAGGGTCTGGAATCACCCAGGGCAGCCAGAGGAATGTCCTGGGTCCTGACACAAACCATGCAGAGATCCTCCAGGCTGTTCCCTCTGGGGGTGAACTATCACTGTACAAATGGAAAGACTCAAGATTTGGGCAGAGCAGTGCTGATATGGTTGAAGAGTCTCTATTTTACCCAAACCTGCTGAAGGAGGATAAAAAAAGTAAAGAGAAAAGGGTAAAAAAGAGAGGAGAAATACCAAATCAGCCTTTCCAAGAAGGCTTCGTAGCAGAAGGAGGAACAGAAGGTGAAGGGAGGTGAGGCCCTGGCMCAGGGTGCCCAGAGCAGCTGGGGCTGCCCCTGGATCCCTGGCAGTGCCCAAGGCCAGGCTGGACAGGGCTKGGAGCASCYKGGACAGTGGRAGGTGTCCCTGMCATGGCAGGGGTGGGATGGGATGAGCTTTAAGGTTCCTCCAACCCAGATGATTCTGTGACTCTCAGATTCCTCTCCTGCAGAGCCCATGAGCTGTTCCTGGCAGTGAGCCCATGGAGAGGACTGCCAGGAGATGCTGCAGGARGCCAGCTCAGCGTGCCCAGCAGCTCCAGCCCTCAGCCACCAGCRTTTTGTTCTCATCCCTGAGCAGCTGTGCAAGTTGTGCCTATCAGTAAATCTCCCTCCTCCCAACAGCAGCGTGTTCCCTCTGATAAGGGCGCTGTGTAATGGCAATTATGTTTTCATTTGTTGTGAGAAAACTTAATGCTCAGAGTGGCAGAAATGTTATTCATCCCCTGTTAATTATGAGCTACTTACTGCAGGGAATCATGCAAAAACAAAAAAGTGTAATCAAATGCAATAAAGGGAAGCAGCTTGCGCTCTCGCCTTCGTGCTGGCTGGAATTAGTGCCTGCCACCAATTATCACCAATAATGCAGCGTGGCCCCGTGGGCGACCTTGCCTGGGGCTCTGCAGCGCTGCTGGGGACACGGGGGTCAGGGCAGAGGGGTGGGCAGGTCCTTGGGAGCACAGCTAGAGGTAAGAGTAATGCAATGATACTACAGATGGAGAGGATTTAAGACTTTCACAGTGAACTAGTTTAGATTGTGGAATAGCTGCTGAAAAGAAGTGGTGAAAATCTCCATACTTTTGATTTTTTTTCAAGATAGCCTGAAATAAAGTATCTAGGAAGCATTAGCTACGCTGTAGTCATTGTACATAGTTGTTCAGGTAACAGGCTACGGAATGGGGGGATGACCCTTTAAGTCTTTCTGTACTCTGGGATCCTTAGRGCAGCAAGCCCATGGGAGTGGCTTGGGTGGTCTCTGCTTGGTTTTAATTTCCCTGGACACAGGATAGTTGGTGGTTCCTCATGCTGCTGAGCTGCCCGAGCTCTCCTTGTCTCTCTGGTGACCCAGGGAATGTCTCCACTGCAATGCTCAGTTACACCAGAGGTCAATGAGACACAAAAGCTGCCTTGGGAGGAGTGAGAATGGAACAGTTATTTGTACAAAACCATTTATTTGAGACGGCAGGAGGCAGAGTAGTGAAGAGGCAGGGCTGGGATGCTCCTTGCCTGGGGGAGCTGTGGGGGGACAGTGCACACCCTGCCCCTGCAGCCACAGCATCACTGCACCAGCCTGGGGAACACCTCCCATGGGCATAAACCTGCCCTGGGGGGGAGGAAAGAAGGAAATAACCAGGGTGGGATCTGCCCAGCAGCTCAGCCACTGATGAGGATTGTCACTAATGCACTTCTGAGCATTGTCAGCTCAGCAGCCTGACATAATGTAGGAAGCACTTTAATTCCCAAAGAAATGGTTTTTTTTTTTTTCCTTTCCCTAGAAAGTAATAAATAGCAACTGTAACTTCTTTGAGGCAAATTTCACTGCAAATCTGTGCCATATCTACTGAGAAACTTCCTTCTGAGTGCATCCATTAAGGATGTAACAGGAGGAATGTTACCTGTGTTTGCATCCCCTGTAAGTGCCCCTGCACTGAGACTTYACTTTTCACCTGAAATCTCTGCCTGGTGTCACAAAACCTGGATTTTGTGGGGTTCAGTGCTACCCCTTTGCCTTTATCACACAAATATTCTGGCTGAGCTCCTCAGACCAGAGGAGGGGCTCACCCAAACCCCCACCAATACATTCAAACCTTGAAATGGACACAGATGCAAATATTATTCAGTATTTGAATAACAAATCAATTCTTGATTACTTGGATCTTTCTAGGAATGACCAGGAACAAAAAAAAAACAAAAAAGGGAAAAAAAAAAGTGAGATTCATCTCAGCCCTCAGCTGTGAATTTTCTGCTCAGCTCTGCTGCTGATACTGAGAGAGCAGATGCTTCCTTACTCTGCAGAAACACAGTGTGTGAAACAGTATTTTAACAGCTTTATCTGATATTTTACATCTCACTGTCAAACATAGCAATGATTCCACTTCTATTTGGGTAAGTAATCTGAAAAGAAGGCAGCAATAATCTCTCAGGAGAGCCAGGCACGGGACTAATTACTCCAGCTAGAGATTTGTAAAGACACATTTTCAGTGCTGGGATTTTATCATTCCACAGGGTAATTAAAAGACAGCCCTGTCAAAAGAAGTTTTGCAGTCTTAAATATTCTTTTTCCTCCATGAAGAATAACCCTTTCCAGGCTCAGCACTGGCATGGCTTCATTTCCCAGGGTGAGTGAGGGGTACCTGTGGTCCCTGCCAGCTCAGTGTCACTCTCGGTGGCTCTTTCTGTGTCACAGCATCACAGAATGGCTTGGGGCAGAAGAGACCTTAAAGATCATCTCATTCCACCCCCTTCCACTGCTCCAGGTTGCTCCAAGCCCCGTCCAGCCTGGCCTTGGACATGGAGTGTTGGGAAGGAGGGACACTTGGTCAGATTGTCAAAAGTTGGAGCTGTGCATCAGTGACCAGCCAGAGGAAGAATCCCCGCTTGGAATTTGTTTCTTCAGTGAAGCACTTGCTGAAATCAGAACAATTCCAGCTGAAAGAGGGGAAATTTAATTAGATATGCAGAAGGAATTGTTCCCTGTGAGGGTGGGGGGCTCTGGCACAGGGTGCCCAGAGCAGCTGTGGATCCCTGCAAGTGTCCAAGGCCAGGCTGGATGGGGCTGGCTCAGTGGAAGCAGCAATGATCAAAGCAGGGGTACAAAATGGGCACAAAATGGGCACAAAATGGGCACAAAACAGGGGTAAAAAACAGAGGTACAAAACAGGGTTACAAAAGCTGACTGGCTGCCAGAGGGGGTTTAGATCCATCTTGGCAGATGCTTGGAGGCACAAGTGACATTCAGGGCAAACTCTTTGGTTTCTTGGGGTACCTCAGATCTCTGGTCAAAGAGTTGGAGTCCTTAACACCCACAGTCTCCTCCAAGGCTGGTGCTGGGTTTTCCAAAAGCTGTGCCTGAGCCATTGACTCTTCTGGACAGCTTGGATGATTTGAAAATCCAAGTGTGGCATTGGCTGCAGGTTCCCCTGGCTGGCACAGCACGGTGTGGCAATGACATGGAATGGTCCATGCAGGTGAAAGCACAAGGAGCACATCTGCACTGCCTCATCCATGGGATGCAGGCCAGCTGGARACCTCTGTCTCCTGCCTGTTGTCCCATGCAATCCCTTTCTGCACCTTCCTCCTTGAATCTGCCCGTTGGGTTTTTTTGTTTGTTTATTTGTTGTGTTTTTTTGATTTTTTTTTTTTTAATACATTAAAGGATTTGAAAGTTAAGGAGTTAATTCCTAGAGAAACAAAAAATCTTCAGAGCTGATTTCAGTGTCCTTGGGTAGAAAAGGAAACCAGTGGCCAAAGTCTGAGAGCAAAGCACTGCACCTGCACCTTGCCAGCTTTTTTTTCTCCTCTCTGCTTGTGCCTTTTGATGCAGGTGGGCACCAGGGACGTGGCAGCCCAGTGGCGCTGATGTGACACATGTAAAGAGAAGGAATTGGTGTAAAATGCAATGTATCACCAAATCAGCATCACCCAACGGCCTGGTCCTTGGCACCCTGCCCATTTCCCTCTCGATCCAGGCATTGTTTAATTGCCTAATGGTTATACTGAATTTATTTATTTTTAACTTGCCCTGAGCATGGAAAAATGGAAATTCAACATTAGGAGATCACTTAGCAAAGCAGTCCTTTTCAGAGAGACTGACTCCTCATGGTTTTCTTCCCTGAGGAAGGAATCTGTGAAGATTTCAGGCTCCAGCTGTGCCAAATCCTGGCAGATGGCAGCTAAAGCCCTGTGGCAAGACTGGTGGATCCAGTRTGCATCACCCAGCTTGATTTTCCCTCCCAGCAGCAGCAGCCTTTGCTCAGGATCCTCTCTTCCCTGCATGGATCATTCCTCTGCTGGAGGCTTCTTGGTGATCCAACAGTGGGAGAACCTGAGTGTCACAGAGCTGCTGGGGCTCTGAGGTGGGTGCTGGGCCAGGAACTGGTTGARTTGGTAAAAAACTGTAAAAAAGGCCCTAAAGGAATATGTGATATCTCCAGCTGAGTGCAGGTCTCATGGAATAACAGTCTCTGAGCACGGAAATGCACCTGGGGAGGGCAGGTCAGCCCTCTTCATGTCCCAGCATCTCCAGGTTTCCAGGCCAATTTTAGGAGCAGAGAAAGTGGAGAAACTCCACATTCCCATGGGCAGGTCAGACCCTCTGGAGGAAGAATAAAACAGCAAATTCAGATGAATTTCCCATTTTCTCCATCCCAGTCAGGCAATGGGGCCTGGCTGCAAACATGAATCAATTCAGCTATTTACTGGTTTTATTTTTTCCCAAATCCCTATTTAGAAACTTTCTCATATTTCTATGAAGACAATTCCCTATCACCCTCTTTATCTGGTAGGGAGTGCTCTGATCAACAGGAATTCTATGATAGAAACAGCCTAATTAAGCAAAATTAACATTTTATCATCCAATACTAACATTTAATCCTATATTCATGCAGCCTGCTTTAAATATCCTCCCTGTGCATCCCTTCCTGGAAGTCTCTCATGCTCTGCCAGCTCWGCTCTGTTTTTATCCATAAGGAATTGAGCTCGTACCTGTGACAGGTGCAGAGTGTGTTGAATCTTTTGATCATCACACAAACCACTCATCCTGGTGTCCTTTAATCTAAGCAATGCAAAGAAAATCCTGTGCACTCTCTTTATGCTCCTTCCATCTCCCCGAGTTTAAACAGGAGGCTCCGCAGCTCCAGATCAATGCYCCTAAATTGTTTGTCTTTAACTCAGGTGGGTTTAAAGGAAAGCTGCTCAGCCCAGCTGTCTGCAAGTTCACAGGATGGGAAGGGCTCTGTGCTGTTTAGTGATGGGGGAATTTGAGTTACCTTTGAAACTTGGTTTRGTTTTTTACAGCAGTCAAGTAATTAAACAGGAGAGAGAAATCACATCGCTTACTGTGACATCCTCCCCGTCTTCCTTTCTGAAACTCAGAATTAAATCCTTTAATTTATCAATTATTGAGAATTTCTATAATTCACAAATGTGGTTTGGATTCTTTTCTTTTCTCCCTCTGGGAATTATCCCTGAATAATTGGTGTGAAATAGCCAATATTCCCATCTTGCCCTTGGTTCACATGGGTGGCGTGAGCCATCCGTGTGTTCCTGCCTCTTGCCTGGCTGGTTCTGCTTCCCAGCCAATCAGGAATRTTGGGGTGGAAGATCCCACTTTGTGGTGAAACACAGCTCTGCTTTTGGTGAGCTCCTCACTCACACTTTCCTCCCTCATTAAATAACTGACCATGGTGGGAAAAGAAGAAGAAAGGGGCAGTGGAGGATGTGGGGCTGGTCATGGTGCTCACACAGCTTGGATGCAATCCCTGTGAGTCAGACAGGTTCTGCACCTTAAATCCCAACCAGCATTTTTTGCTCTTGGGTGCTTTCCTACAGCCTGAATCCCATTGGCTCCAAAAAAGCATGAATGGCCCCCAAAAAAGAGTTGTACCATGAGGGAGCTCCATGCAAKCTTCCTATTTCAGCTGCTCAAAGAGGTGTGAGGGGAGTCTAGGAGACCACCCCTGCTGAAAATGCAGCCTGCTGTTTTACCTCATAGATAAAAGTTCAGTTCAAATATAAATATTCTGCCGTGAGTGGGGAGAAATCTCAGAAAAAAAAAAAAGTTCAAATATAAAAAAAAATCAAATATAAAAAAAGTTTAGTTCAAATATACTGCCATGAATGGGGAGAAACACCGTGGGGCCCTGAATTATTTATTTAGAAAAAGCAGGTGCTGTTCCCTTTAATGCTGCCACCAGGAGGTTGCAAACCAAAAAAAATAATCAAACCCCAAACACAAATTTCCCTCCATGCTATGCAAAATACCCCAGAAAGCTTTTTTCCATTACAGTGGTCACAGGCCATTTTGCTCTTCACTGGTRACAGGGGACCATTAGAACACAATCCCTGATGCCTGCATATCGTAATGAAAATCATATTTCTTCCTGAACTGCTACATCAATTGTCTTTTTAGTAACCTGGCAAGTGCAGCTCTATGCAAACCAGGGAATGGTCCTTCACTCTTAATCTGTTCCCCTGCAAGATAAGTGATAACTTCTTAATGTAACTTTCCAGTCTGGTAAATAAGAAGTAGCTACAACATGATCCTGTGGTTTAAATAGAATCGTCTTCCTGAGGCTGAGTAGCTGCTTTCCATCCTCCCCTGGGCAGGAAAACGGATTTTGATAAAATCAGAGCATCCCTCTCTGTCTCTCTCCCTCTCCTTCCCTGGCACCTGCCTGAAAATCTGCAGGCAGACCCATTTGCATTTCTGAAATTGTGTGCTGTGGGAACTGGGCCTAAAAAAAAATAAATGTATTGGTGGGAAGGTGCTGTCCCAGCTCCTGAGTGCAGCACTGCATGGAGCAGGGAGGGAATGAGGGGCTTGGGACTGGCATGGGGGARAAGGGGCAGGGAGGAGACAGGATGGGACCCCCCTGCCACCCCTGCCACCTGCACTGGTGCCACTGAGGAATGCAGGGCAACCCCAGCGTCTGGGAAGGATTGGCATSTGACTCCATGGCTCAGAATGCTCAACAATTGCTTTATGAAGTTATACTACATTACACTAATACCATATTAAAAGTACACTAAAGAGACACTAAAAGGATACTAAAGAAAARCCCTTGATGACTCCAGACAGCCAGGACACAGCTGGGACCTAACAGGCCAATTAATATAAACMACCAGAATCCAATTAAGAACTCACTCTCAGTGAAACAATCTCCATAACACATTCCACACGTGCAAAAACAACAGGAGCAGAGAATAGAGATAAGAATTGTTTTCCTCTTCTTCTCTCTGTGCTTCTCCATGAAAAATCCTGGGGAACTTGTGCCTGYTGCTCTCTGTGAAGAGAGCTGAGCCCACCACTCTGTCATTTCTGTACCTGTGACCTGTCAGCCCCACTCTGTGGGACACCCTGGGGCCACCAAGGCACTGGCTGTCACCGCTCCTGGGGCACCTGGTGCACCCCAAACGGGAGCTGGGCACTGGGAYAGGGCTGGGGGGTCCCTGGGAGGGCATTTAGGGTCTGGGATGGGCAGCAGGCACATCCTGACCCCCTTTGGAGCCATCCCACCACCACTGCAGAGGGGCCCAACTCTTGGCACAAATTGCAGGCTCCAGCCTTTCACTTGTGTGGTACAAACAATTCCACCAACAGCAGGGAATTTGGAACCCCAGGGTCATTAAGCTTGGAAAAGACCTCCAAAACCATCAAATCCAACCACAGACCCAGCACTGCCAAGCCCACCGCTCACCCATGTCAGTAAGCCCCATATCCACCTGATTTCTGAGCACTTGCAGGGGCAGTGGCTCCACCACTTCCCGGGGCAGCCTGTCCCAGGGAATTCCTGGTGCTGGCAGATACTTGGGTGTGCTGCATGGAAGTGGCCCCCAGTCCAATCCCTGCAGCATCTCCTGGAGGTTGGGGACACCCACCCAGCTGATGACAAAACCTGATTTTCCTCCTGCAGGTTTGAATTTTTTGTATTTCTTCTCAGCGTACTGCCCCAAGCTTGCAATCTTAAAAATACAAAGATTTGGCTCCASGCAACAAACCCTCAGGAGCTGCCAGCCCCAAACACCCACCTGGCTGCCCCTCAGCACTGCAGGCAGTTCCATGCCTTTAAACCCCTTTTCCAGCATCCCAACCAGGAAAAGAGAGCAGGAACCCTGGCTCCAGCTTGGTAAGACAGAAGCACACTGCTCTCTTCCATTTTCTGTCTTTTCCCTCTCATTCATGTGCACCTTGAGGGACAAATAATTCAATCTGCGGGTGGATTGGCAAAGACTTTAATGAAAACGCTATTTATTTGTTGTTGTCTGATCCATCAGCAGAGACAAGGTGGGAGACTGAGTAATAACAGGTCTGGAAGGGGCAGAGCAGAGCATGCCACCAGCATAGGAGTGTTCCAAATAAAAGCATGATTTTGGTTTCTGGTTTAATTAGAATTTATTTTAAGTGGTTCATATCAACTAATGAAACAACTGTCATTGATGAACTGCTGCTGGGCAGGTTCAAGTRGATTTTCATCTCTAGCCAGCAGCTCAGGCAGCTCGTGGAGACAGAGGAAAGCCTTTTAGAGACGGATATCAATTTAAAATTCCTCATCTGAGGGAGGACTGATGCAGAGGGGAAACCATTAGAGAATTGTCGTGGGGTAACTGATCCAACCCAGGGGCTCCCCTCAAAAACAAAATGCTGTTGTAGGCAGCTTGCTGTGCTACCTGCTGGGAGGGGAGTGGTTCTTATCACAGCATCCTGACCCAAAAGTTCCTGATGTGTGTGGGGAAGAGCTCTGGCAAACAGATGTGAACCCCCAGGCTCCCCACAGCTGCTTTTGCAGGGAAATTCACCTCAGGGAGAATTGAAAATGCCATTCTGCTCATGGGCAAACTGAGGCACAGAGAAGCCATGCAAGTTCCTTGAGCTTAACATCTGTGGGTCTGTGGGACATCACAGGAATAAATTTGGTTTTCTTGAGGATTGCTCCTGCAGTCCCACACCTGTGTCAGCCTTCAGCCTTCCAGAGCCCCAGATGATCAGTCCAGGTTAGTCAGAAGCTTATCCAGGTTAATCAGGATACTCTGTGCTTTGGGAAGGCCCTGGTGGGGTTTATCTGCCACACCTGCAGTGAGCAGTGCCCTGCTGGGTGCTGGCAGGGGCTGTGCAGGGACATTCCCCAGGCCAGGAGTGCCTCAGGGTGGGAAATCACAGGGACAAGAGTCCCAGTCATTGCTGATCGCTCGGGTGCTGTTTCCCATCACGTTTCACTGAGGCTTGGGATGGAAATGTCCATCAGGCTCTGGAGCTGGTTCTCCCAGGAGGTGAGGGCTCCCCTGAGCTGCTCCTTGGTGTCCTGAGAGGATGCTGGTGGCTCCTGCAGGCAGCTTGCCAGTGGTGGTGCCAAAACCAGACCTGGCCTGCAGGATGGATGCTGGGAGAGCAGTGCCCAGCTTCCCTGGGGCTTGCATGGAGCAGCTGTGCTGGGGGGAAGGCACAGGAGAGACCCAGACACCTCTGAAGCACCTCCCAAAGAGGAGCCAGTGAGACAGCAGCAGTCACTGGGATGGACATGGAGAGAAAATGGAGAAAATCACTGTAAGGAAAGATAATTATCTATTTATGRCCATTATAACAAAACTTTCATTATTACATGGACAATTAATTTTTTTTCCTTTTTTCTTTTTTTTCTCTCTGATCACTCTGGCTCTGTTTCCCATCTCCTTTCCCTGCAGGTGGCAGGTGATGGAGACATGGGCTTTGTCCCAGGGAAAGCTGGGGCTGTCACACAGCAGCTCCTGCTGCACATCCCGACAGAATCAGGGCAGGAAGGGAAATCATCCAAAGGATGTTTGACACAGTAGAATTTGTTTTTACCTCTTKCCTTTAGAAAGCAAAGCAAAGCAAAACAAGTTAGGAAATTACATGCATGCTTTTGGAATGAGACAGTAGCTCAGGGTCATCTGTGTTTATTTCCAACATTTTATCTTATTTCCGTGGACACTTTCTCAAAACAAGGCTTTTGGGTTTTTCCTTTTCCAGCCYGAGTTCTGAAAGGTAAGTTTAGGTCTGACCTGTCACAAACAGCCCAAAATCACACTGCAAACACATTCCTGCCACTGTCACTCCCCTCCCCTGTCCATTTGCACCAAGACTTTTCTTTCACTGAGTGCTCTCCTGGGAAAAAAAAAAAAAAAAAGAAGGAAACACAGCCTGCATTACTCAGGACCACGCTGATGACCCCCAAATTTAGATGACACTGTCTCTTGTTGTGATCAAATCAAGCATTGACATGGCAACAACAGCTCAGCTGGGGTCCCAAAGCAATGCTGGGGACCTGGGCTGCCATTCCCCTCCCTGCACCCCAAAACTGCTGGGGACAGAGCTGGCATCCTCATTCCTGCATCCCAAAACTGTGATAGGAACCTGGGCTGGCATCCCCTCCCTACATCCCAAAACTGCTGTGACCAGAGCTGTTATCCTTATTCCTTTATCCCAAAACTGCTGGGTGCCAAGACTGGGATCCTCCTCCCTGCACCCCAAAACTGCTGGAGACAGAGCTGGCAACCTCATTCCTTCATCCCAAAACTGCTGGGGATTAAGGCTGGCATCCTCATTCCTTTTTCCCAAAACTGTGATGGGAGCCAGAGCTGCCATCCCCTCCCTGCATCCAAAAAACTGCTGGGAACCAGGGCATCCTCATTCCTTCATCCTAAAACTGCTGGGGATCAGCGCTGGCATCCTCCTTCCTGCATCCCAAAACTGTGATGGGAACCAGGGCATCCTCACTCCTTTATCCCAAAACTTCCTGTATCCCAAAACTGCTGGGAGCCAGGGCTGGCATCTTCTTCCCTGCATCCCAAAACTGTGATGGGAGCCAGGGCTGGCATCCTCCTTCCTTCATCCCAAAGCTGCTGAGTGCCAGGGCTGGCATCCCCTCCCTGCATCAGCCTCAGGATGTGATGGAGGTGCTTTCCTAGGCTGCCTCACTGGAGTCACCAGCCCAGCCCACTCCCCCTCCAAAGCAAGCAGCACATGCTGGGTGGGTTCTGCAGGATCAGAGCTCTGCAAAGGTTCATTTTCCAGSTGAGGCAGTGCCTGGCCTGGCAGCAGCAGGAGGTCTCTCCTGTCTCCCTCCTGGAGAGGGCAGTTTGGAGGGGAAAATAATTGAGAGCTATTTAATTTTAATTTTTTTTTCAGCAGAAAGAGGGGAAAATTTTCGTTGCGTGTGGATTTTTTTTTTCCTCTTCTTTATTATTTTTCTGGACTGAAATGGATTTTTTTGATATATTGAATATATTTAATATTCAAATGCTGTGAATTTGCAGGATGGAGCAGACAGAGACTGCCTCTTGCGATAAGAGACATTATTACTGTTGTGAAGAATTCCTTTAAGATTCCATCTTAATCGTTCTGCTATTGAAATGGAAGAATAAAGTAATAAAATTAGATGTTTTGAAAAGACTTGATTAAAAAAGTAATTATCCTGCCAGCTCATGGATTCCCACGTCCTGCCAGGTTCCTCCAGCTCGGGCCCTCTCCTTGCTGAGCTCCTCTGCACAATCCCATGGGGATGAACAACTTTGTGCCAGGCCACCTCCAAGGCACAGCTGCTTCTGCTCTTCTCCCTCTGGGCATGATTTGGGGCTGGTTTTGGGGCTTTTTTGGGGTGCTCTGTGCAGAGTACAGAGCTGGACTGGAGCCTCGTGAGTCCTTCCAACACAGGACATTCCCTGGTTCTGTCGTTCCTCTCTCCCCAGCCCAAGCAGCCCCACACACCCCATCCTGCCCTGGCAGCTCTGGATGCCCATGGATGGAGCTGGGCGCCCTCCAGACCCTCCTGCAGGCAGGGAAAGGCTGGAGGGAAAGGCACAGCCTCCTCTGGSACCTCAATTCCTGCTCTGTGGCTTCACCAGCCTGTGGGATGGTGCACAGGAACCCTGTGAGGTCAGGGGCACCCRGRCAGCRCCCYCAGCACATCTTTGGAAGTGTCTCATGGCATCRTGCACCATTTCTGGGTGACAATCTGGGGCTGTGAGGTCTGGGGCACTCAGCCAGCGCCCCCAGCACATCTTTGGAAGTGTCTCATGGCATCATGCACCATTTCTGGGTGACAATCTGGGGCTGTGAGGTCTGGGGCACTCAGCCAGCGCCCCCAGCACATCTTTGGAAGTGTCTCATGGCATCGTGCACCATTTCTGGGTGACAATCCGGGGCTGTGAGGTCAGGGGCACTCGGACAGCACCCCCAGCACATCTTTGGAAGTGTCTCATGGCATCATGCACCATTTCTGGGTGACAAACCGGGGCTGTGAGGTCCCCACAGCCTGCACACCCCTGACCAGGACAGGCAGGGGGATGCTCCATGCCTGGGACCCCTCCTGCCCACGGGGGCTGCCCAAGCACCGGCCCCAGGTGCAAGGGGCTGTGCTGGAGGGACAGGATTCCCCCAGGAGGAGCAGAGCAGGGGGGGCTGCACTCAGAGCTGTGCTGGGCCTCCCAGAGCCTCCCAGCTGTAATTGTGCAGCTCCTTCATTCTGCATTTCTAATGGGGAAACACAGATGGTGACAGCTGAGTGCGGAATGCATCTATTAAAATCTGCTGCTGATTGTTCCTCATAATGGGCTTGGGGTTTTTTGAAATATGCTGCAGAGGATCCACATCCTCATCAGGAGTGGAACAGGTTACTTGTGCTTGTGTCTGCCTCTTGCCCATTGCCAGGCTTTTTTTGGCCATTATTTATTATTTTCATAGCAGAAAAACTGGAGATCCATTGCTGCTGGGGCTCARTGGGAGTTAAATCTGTCCTGGCTGAATAAATTCTCCAGCTGGAGACATGTGCTGCTTGTGAGAGGTAACCTGGAACAGAGCTAAAGAATAAAGTAGGGATTTATTAAAAGGACCTTAAAGGATGCACCTTGGGCAGTACCAGAGCCTGGCCAAGATGGACACTGGTCACAAGTTTTCACACTTTTATCAGTTTTGGTCCATTTCYGTATTGGGGTTAATTGTCCAATTACAGCTCCAGGTTCTGCATTGSCAGAGGGAGCCCARGCCCATCTGCAGCAGCCCTGGAGCTGCAGAGGAAAACTCCCCCCTTGTGCAGGATCCCTGCTGCAGCAGAGCCACAGCTGGCACTGCAGGAGGGCTGAGCCCCCATGGGATGGGGCTGGGACACCCCCTGACACACAGGGGGCAGGGCATGGTCTCACTCTGGCAGGGTTGGTTTGTATTGCTGCATTTGTATTTTATTTTATTTTTTTCCCTAATAAAAAATTATTATTCCTACTCCCATATCTTTGCCCGAGAGCCTTTTAATTTAGAAAATATAATAATATAATAATAATAATAATCATAATAATTCAGAGGGAGGGAGTTTACATTCTCTATTTCAGGGGAGGCTCCTGCCCTCCTTAGCAGACACCAGTCTGTTCAAACCGAGACAGAGGCACTCCCAGATGGGGACAGACTTGGATGCCAAGTGCAGACATCCCCATCCTGCCCAGAGCTGGGGGCATGCTGGGCTCCCTGCTGCCAGGCTGGGTGATTCCACATCCACCTTCCACAGCCCTGCAGCCCCATCYCAGGGCTTTGCCAGCCCATCCAGCGCTGCCCACACTCCCACTCTGCTCCCCTGCCATGAAAACCATCATTTTGCTGAGGAATATTTCCAAACTGGCAAGATTTCCCCAGGCCAGAGTGTGAGCAGGGCTCCTGGTGCTCKGGCAGTGACCTTATAATTAAGCAGTGTAGAGGACACTGCTCCCAGCCAGCTCCCTGAGTGCTTATATTTCAGTTTGGGCTACATCCAGCCCTGGTAAATCCATTAATTACACTTCATACAGTGACATTTACTGACAAATGAAAGATTTCATTATGTCTGCCTGCTTCCTCAAGCTCAGCAAGAGCTCGGACAGCTCCCCTGAGGCCTGGCCCTGATTATCTCAGTGCCAGGGCTGGACCTCCTTCCACACTCACCTCACCTGTGGGGAGRCTTTGGCCAAAGATCTTTGCTCTTGTGATAGATGAGTAATGGGATGGTTGAGTCTCACAAWTAAAAAGCAGATATTATGTATATATGTTCAGAGGAGTTTTATAGATTTATAGTTATAAACTATATTATTATAGTTATAATAATATAGTTATTTATTATATAGTTAATAATAATAAAAATATATAATATACAATCATATATATAATATATAATATATATTATATACATATTATATATATTATTATATATAGTTATATATAATATATATTGTCTATAATATAGCTATATGTTATATATATTTATATCATAACATAACATAACATAATATAATATAATATAATATAATATAATATAATATAATATAATATAATATAATAGTTATATATTATAATATAATAATATAATATATCTATATTATATATCTATATTATATACTATATAATATAGTATATAATACTATATAATATCTATATTATCTGCAACATATTATATATAGTTATAACTATATATAATATATAGTTATATTATAGATAATGCATAATATACATATTAAAGAATATATATTTTATATATATATATAAAATATATATATTAAAGCATATATAATACATATATTAAAGCGTATATATATTATATATATACATGTTTTACCCCCTTGTGTTGTTATCAGGGGCTGGCCTGGGTTTGGGACATTTGGGAGGGTCAGTTTGTCACCATGGCAGCCCCTGAGCTCCAGTCAAGATTAAGGCAGTGATCTCCACCACTGGACAGTGGAGAAGGAGTTGATGGACAGAACTTTGGGAGGGGCTCAAGGGTTAAAAGGTGAAACCTCCATGGTGTGGGTGAGCCCATGGAGGGGAAAGATCCTCTGTAACATTTTCTCTATTCAGTCTTCTGTTGTATTTTTGATAAGGTTTTAAGAAACCTTTTAGATTTTTTTGGAAGTGAGGCTCATTTCNTAATATAATATAATATAATATAATATAATATAATATAATATAATAATATAATATAATATAATATATCTATATTATATATCTATATTATATACTATATAATATAGTATATAATACTATATATCTATATTATCTACAGCATATTATATATAATTATAACTATATATAATATATAGTTATATTATAGATAATGCATAATATATATATTAAAGAATATATAATATATATATTAAAGAATATATACTATATATATTAAAGCATATATAATATATATATATTAAAGCGTATATATATATTATATATATACATGTTTTCCCCCCTTGTATTGGTATCAGGGGCTGGCCTGGGTTTGGGACATTTGGGAGGGTCAGTTTGTCACCATGGCAGCCCCTGAGCTCCAATCAGGATTTAAGGCAGTGATCTCCACCACTGGACAGTGGAGAAGGAGTTGATGGACAGAACTTTGGGAGGGGCTCAAGGGTTAAAGGGTGAAACCTCCATGGTGTGGGTGAGCACATGGTGGGCAAAATCCTCTGTAACATTTTCTCTATTCAGTCTTCTGTTGTATTTTTGATAAGGTTTTAAGAAACCTTTTAGATTTTTTTGGAAGTGAGGCTCATTTCTCCCCAGCCTGGCTTGTGTGCTGTGCAGGGACACAGGAGGAGTCTCCCTTCCAGGGAGGGTGCATTAAACTTTCATGGCAACAAGTCAGTGACAAAGGCAGAACATGAGCTCTTCCCCTGGCAGCAGCTCAGGAGGAGCCTCCAGGCCCAGCCCTGCAGCACAGGGACCAGGAAGGACAGACTGTCACAGCAGGTCTGGTCCCTAAGGGATGTCCATCTGGCCATGGCAGCTCCAGGCGTGCTCTCTGAGACCCCCTTTGTCCCCCAGTGTGTGGTGAGAGCCCCCTGGATGTGCTGAGACAGCCAGAGGTGACAGCTTGGGCTCTGGGCAGGTTTGGGAGCAGCTGCTGAGCTCTGCAGAGGTTCACTGGAGGATGTCACCTCCACTGTTAGGGATGCAATCAGAGGCAGTTTGAGCCCATGCAGAGGCTCTTTTCCAGAATGGGATCCTCCTGCAAAGCCTGTCAGCCTCTCCTCTGCCTCAGCTCAGAGGCTGTGCTGCCCTCAGCTACATTCAGACACTGTGGTGGGAGAGGAGAGGGGTGGGATGGAGAGAACAAATTCCTGTCAGGGCTGTGTTGGAGCAGCTTCCACAGCAGCTTTGAACAGCCAGCTACCTTCAGATCCCAGCAGACCAGAGGAATTGTCCATCAGGCATTCTGCCCCTGCCCACATCCCATCTCAGGGATCCTACCACACTCACCTCATCCCTGAACCCTGGCAGCCCCTCCAGGAAAGCTCATCCCACATCTTTTTGGGTTCCCTTGCCAGCAGGGCTGCAGGGGCTGTGGACAGCTCCCTGACAGAGTGTGAGGATGTGCTGCTCACCTGCATCCTGTAAATATCCATCAGTGGGAGCTGCCTCAAGCCCTGCTTGGGGCATCCAGGGACTGCTCCCTGCAAGAAGAAGCCCCAAACCTCAACCCTCCATGGCTGCTGTACCCAGTGTTATTTCTGGCAGATCACTGGTGCTTAAATGACAGCTACATTAGCTGAGTCAATGCTGAGGATGTAAATGTGCAGCTGGCAGAGCTGGTGTTTAAGCAATAAGACATGACAGCAGTGGGGTTTGAAGTGATTAGTGCCTGTGCTGGGTGTGCAGAGAGGCAGGAGGCTGAAGGTCAAGGGCCTGCARGGGCTGGCAGAGCACAGGGATCCCCTGGTGGGCACTGCAGGGCCCTGGGCTGGCAGGACAGAGCTGGGCACTCTCTGAGCACCCTCACCCCAAGGGCACTGTTGAAGATTGCAATGCAAGATGTTTTCTATTACCATCTGTAGGGCAGATTATCTTTTRTCAAGTGGGCAGTTTGCCTTATCTCTCTCTTTGAGTGACCACAATCACTCCTCCCTCAGGAGGGGACATTGCTGATAACAGCCATTGAATGTCCCTGCATGGCTGATAAGAACTACAGCATCCCATTGGGAGATGTGAGCCCAGAGGGAGGAGCCAAGCATTCCTACCTGGATATAATCTGGAGATTCTGGAACACCAGCACGGCTTCTGCACTGGATTGCCCAGAGGAACAGCAGCTGCCTCTGCCCCTGGATCTTCAGAGGAAGATGCACCTTTCTCCAGGATCCCTGCTCCAGCAGAGCCACCCCTGACACTGCAGGAGGGCTGAGCCACAATTCCAGTGGGGCTGCTGCCAGCACCCTGACCCACAGGGTGTCAGGCTGGGTTCTGACTCTGGCAGTGCTGTTTTAGTTTACTGCATTGTTTATTTTATCTTTTTTTTCTCCTTTCCCTGTTAAAGAAATGTTATTTCCTGCTGCCATATTTTTGCCTGAGAGTCCCTTAATTTAAAATTTATAGCAATTTGGAAGGCTGGGGAGGGTTTACATTCTCCATTTCAGGGGAGGCTCCTGCCTTCCTCAGCAGACACCTGGTTTCCAAACCAAGACAAGGACCTTGCCCATGGTAATTGGTTTGTGGTAGCAGACTTTTAGCATTTACCTGCTGGGTACAGAGAGGACAGGAAACTCCAGATAATTACTGCAAGCTGTTGGTACCAGTGGTACCAGGAGCACAGAGGCTGCTCTGGGAGGTTCACACAGGCTGCCTGGCAGGGCTGATACCCAGTACTGCTGCAGCAGCTCCCCCAGGGGTACTGAAGGTGATACCCAAAGTGAYGGGCAGGCAGGAATCAGGAGTGGTGGTGAGATGATGGTGCCCAGAGCAGAGAAGGGGCAGAGGCAGGAGGTGAACACCCAGCACAGGATGCTAAGGAAGGCAGGAGCCTCCCCTGAAATGGAGAAAATGAACCTCCCCCCAACCCTGAATTKTTATAAATTTTAAATTAAGGGGCTCTCAGGCAACAAAAAWTATGGGAGCAGGAAATAACAGTTCTTTAATAGGTAAGAAAATAAAAGGATAAAATAAACAATGCAGCAAACTAAAAACAACACTGCCAGAGTCAGAGCACAGCCTGACACCCTGTGGAGTGGTGGTCAATGGATGGTGGGTCAATGGGTGGTGTTCTGCACCTTAACCTTGGCAGAGCCCCATGAGGGTTGGCATGGCCCAAAGAAATCCTGGGCCATATTTATCCTGGGGACAGCTGGAGGAGGAATGCCTGGTCCAGGTGACCTGTTTGGCTTAGGGATGGAGCTCAAGGCACCTCCAAAAGGACTGGCTGGACACAACAACGACCATGATGAGSAAGGGGAATGAGGCCTCCTGCTTGGCCTCACCACTGATCCCAGCYCCTTGGGCATCCAGGAGCCCTGGGGAGGGAGATAATCCAGGGATTTGTGCTTTCCTGGCACGATGGGAACACAGCAGGATGGTGGCAGGGTGGCAGGACATGTGGAATAGACAGAGGAGCGTAATAAACACACCAGGTGGAAAGAGGAGCCCGAGGGGATCCCAGTGGGTGGCAAACCCAAGGTCTAATAGCACAAATATGCTGCAGGGGTGATTCTACCCTGAGAGCAGTGGTGGGGAAAGGTGAAATGGGATGAGCAAAGCCGCAAATGTAGGCCAGGTGATGAGGGTGGGAAATGTCAGCTGCTCACACACGGCCCAGGTCGTGAGGAAACCTGTGTGACAAAATCTGTGTCCCAGAAGGATCCTGAGCTTTACAGCCAGTGAGGGGCAATGCTGGTCTGGTTTAGTCTTGATGCAGGTGCTGCTGGGGCATCCCCTGTCCCTGGTCAGGCTTGGCAGGGAGGGCAGCAAAGTGACCCACCCTGTCCCCTGTGTGCTTGTCTTCAAGAAAGGAACAGCCTAAAGATGAGGGAAAAGGACACCAGASCTGTGCAGAGAGCAGGAAGCTGCAGAGCAGCTCAAGGGGAGCTCAGTAAACTGGTGGGGGTTGCTTTAAAGCCGAGTCAGAGAGCTGCTTTCCCCAGCAGAGGGTTGGAGCTGGCTGTCCCAAGGAGGGGCTGGCACAAATTCATGGGCAGCAAAGTCACTGAGGGGGTGGACAGGACAGGGTGGTCTCTCCTGGAAGAGCTCAAATCSAGGCTGGATGGAGCYTGGAGCTCCAGGTCTTGTGGAAGGTGTCCCTGCCYGTGGCAGAGGGTAGGACTGGGTGAGCTTTAATATCCTTTCCAASCCAAATCATTCTGCAATTCCATAATTCTGATTTTTTATTCCCTAATCCAGGCAAGCCTGGGTGCTGCCTCTGAGGCAGAACTAGCAATTTTAGTGGCTCCTCACCCTCTTTACTTCCCTTTTGCACAGCTCTTTTCTTTGCAGGAARTGTTTAGGATCTTAACCAAACGTGGCTTTTTAAAACGTGTGCTCAGAAATGATTTTTTGTTGTTGTTGTTGTTGATTTTCTCCCTGCAAATAAAAATACCTTCAGCAGAAGCAAATAAGCCTGAGCAGGTTTGTCAGATCATTCAGATGAAAAAAAAAAAAAAAGTGGCTGTGGATATAAACCAGGAACAATCCCCTCACCCATCCATCCAACCAGGAAAATTCATTTCCTTTGTGCTCCAGCTCCTGCCTTGGCAGATTTGGCCTGGCACTTTGTCCCTCCCTGCTGCTGTCCCTCCTCTTCCTCCTCMTGTGACAGTGACAGCACAGCTCCATCCCTCAGTGCCAGCCTTTATCTGTGAGCTCTGACAGTAAAAAATGGAATTTTATGGGCTGCAGAAGTTCATAACATCCCAGCATTGATAGGGATAGAGTGCAAAAGAAATAAAATCAATAAAATATTCAAAGCTTTCACATTATAAGCTCCAGCAAAACTTTTTACCAAATGTTTACTGTATAATAAATTCTATTAAAAAGCCCAAGCTTGTATGCTGAAGAGGGGTGGAACGTTGTCACTTTAATTGCAATGGCATAAATATTTGATATTCAGTAAATTAGATCTGTAGCTCTGAAAACATTCTTGCAAATGGATTTTTACCTGTAGCACAGTGCCATTAGCAGGAGAAAGTCAACACAGCCCCAGGGCCTGTAATTAACTCAACCCAAGCAGAACTAAACATTTTTGACAGTTTTCCTGGTCTGGAATTAACTGTCATAGCAGAGAATGAAAGGAAGTGCATTGTCACATTATGTTTACGTAAAGTCTGTAAAATGCYGTGTTTTGTATTTTTGTTTTGTTAAGTCTGAGTTTCATGCCCCATTATTTTTTTCATCATTAGAGACAAGCTTAAAAACAACTAATGATGGATTTTATATCCTCAGAGTAGTCTGAAAAAAAAAAAAAGAAAAAAGGGGAAGACATTAGTTCGGTAATTCAATTTTTCTTTATTTTTTTCTCTGTAATGAAGCATGGTACACTGTGTTCTGGTATAAATCATAATGCTGTGACATTTGAAGACATTAGGAACTCTGGTTTTCCTATCTGATTCAAGGTTCTCAGATAATAAGCAGTTGTCTAGCCCATGTCTGTCTATTTTCTTGGAGCTGGSGGAAGGTGTATGTATGGTTTTTTCCCTTCTTTTCTTCTCTCTTTTTTATTTTGTATTTACAAAAATAACTGTCACTCCACTGAAATGCAAACCCTTGAGGGCAAATCTACTTAATGCTTCCCTGAAAGCTACTTATTGTCCAGAAGCTCAGGGAAAATCTGTAGTGCAGTAATTGAAGGGATGTGTTGAGCTCCCTGACATTTTGTCCCAGAAATTATCTTACCTGAAAAAGAAAGGGGTATTTAGCAGGAGAGCTCCTGTGCAATTTGGGAATGGAAGGATGCTCATAAACAAGCTGATTAAAATAGATGGGGTTTGCTACATTTATAGCAACAACTTGGGCTAATGGCTTACATTAAAAGGGGGAAAACCTGTTTGGATGGCAAATATATGTCTGCTGCAAGCAGGGATTGTGTTATGATCTTGTCTCTTTCCTGACATATTGAGAAGACAAGCAAATAAGGAAACAAAAATGTCAAGATTTTTTTTTCTTCCTAAAGATTGCCAGATAGGGAGGAAAAAAAAAATCAAGGCAAAATTAAAAACACTCTCAGCTCCTGCCTGTGCTGCTCTGCCAGGCTGCTCACCTCAATGAAAAGCTTTTATTTTGAATTTCTGAATATCTCAGGGAAAGAAGAGAAACCCCTCTTTTCCCAAGATACATCATGCAAGAAATGACCTCAGCTCGATGCAATTTTTATTTTGCATTCCATTTCAGCGTAGAAGTCCCTCCCGTGCCAGGGCCGTGCCGGGAGGGCTCTGAACGGTTCCTGCCCACTCCAGCCTCCTGCTATGGCACTTTCCACATCTTCATCCACATCCAGAACCACTTCAGCAACGAGCACACAACACCTTCGTTAAGAGATAGACAGAAAAAAAGCAAGAAAGATGTAAGAGCCACAGGGGGTGGGACGGTCAGGACAGACGGACACGAGAGATCTCTGCAGCCAGGGCTGGAACTTGGGGTTTATTGCAAAGGGCCTGGGGCAGGGCCCTGCTGGGAGCTGCAGCCACAGCTCAGAGCAGGCTGAGAGAGGGAGAGGGGGAGAGAGGATGAGAGGGTGAGAGAGTAAAAGGGTAAGATCTAAGAGAGCGAGGTTCCCATTACAATACCATAAATCTTCTTCTGTGTTGAATATTCTGATTCTCACCAACCAATCTAGGACAAGATACAAATCCTACAGCATTTACATACAGCCTATAAGAATCACTATATCACCATGCTGTGTTACATTTTAAACCCTAAAAACTCCTCTTTGGGCCCCTTCTGCCAAGCTGCAGGGTCTGCTCTGACCCTTGGGCCTGTCTGCAAGCAGAGGGTGTTGTTCCATCAAAAGGGGATCACCTTCAGCTGGCCACACCATTGTTTTCCMGTTGTTCAGTAACTRARGGATCTCAAAGCTTGCTTTCATTKCAATCTCACTTAKAGTTTCCATATTCTCAAAATCTTTTGCCAGSCAATCATATTKATAAGGCTTTCCTGTTTCATCTTCCCCAACAGAAAGGCAGGAAAGCAGCTTCTGAAAGAGGGGAATCTGTGAAAAACCCCTTATTTAAGAGCTTTCTCACCACAACAGCAAGGGGACCCTAACACTGGGAGAATAAACAGAGATTTCACTGCTCCTGACAATCAGGAGCTTGGTTTGGAGTCCCTCTGTTCCTGTTGGGAATTGCATGAGCAATGCTGGTGGGATTTTAATTCCTCAGGGGTTGGGTGCTGCTGGTGCTGAGCCTGTGGCCAGCACTGGTGTGGCTGCTGGGAGCTGCCCCGGGGTGCTGAGCCCCTGGCAGGAGCAGGAGAGGATCCAGGGGAGCAGGCCTGGCTGCTGCCTCTGCCTCTCTTCTCACTGAATCAGGCAAATTACAGAGTGCTGTCTCTTCGTTAAATTAATTAGCTCGATTAGGCTGGGGGGGATGCAGAGGCGTGTGTGTTTGTGTGTGTGTGTGTGTGTGTGTGTGTGTGTGTGTGTGCTTCTTCTCACTCTCCCTGTTTGATCCCTCACCTCCTCCTGCAGGCCCTGAGGTTTATGGGCATTCCCAGG
>JACDOX010000226.1:588297-608246 GCA_014549065.1 Cardinalis cardinalis | reverse complement strand
CCAGGCTCAGATTGGATCCAGGTAGGAATGCTTGGCTCCTGCCCTGGGCGCAGCATCTCCCCATGGGRTGCTGGAATTGGATCAGCCCTGCAGGGACACTCAGTGGCCATGGACAGCAGAGATCTCCTGGAGGGAGGGTTGGCTGTGGCAGAGAGAAAGAAAAAACTGCCCCATCAACAGCAGCGAACTGCCCCAGCTCTGACACATGGGGACAGAACACACACATATCTTACAACCCAGGACACAAGGGAGCCTCTGCCAATGGGAAATTTGTCCTTTTTTGCCCAAATTCCTGAGCTTGTTCTCCCCAGGGAGTCAGGAGCTCCATGGCTGTGTCCTCCTTGGAGCACATACCACCACAGGCCTTTGGAACCACTGTGGGTGCCCCAGAGAGGCAGGGAAAGAAGGAAGATCCCAAAGGACCTGGAGCACCTCCCAGGGGTCAGAGAAGACTTCTGGCAGAAATCTTGCCCCARGACAGGGCAGAAAAACATGGGCAGTGCCTGGCTTCAGGTGAGGGGCCACCAGGATCCAAACCTCCTTGCCAAGAGAACTCTCTCCTTCCTTTCTCCTTATTGAAGAAAAAAGCTCTCTCTAGCAGGCAAATGCTGGAAGAATGCAAAACCACAAAGAGTTTATATATTTAACCCACATGAAGAATATAATTATTCTTTTTAATCAAGTCTATTCAAACCATTTATTACTTTATTCTTCCATTTCAATAGCAGAATGATTAAGATGGAATCTTAAAGGAATTCTTCACAACAATAATAATGTCTCTTATCGCAAGAGGCAGTCTCTGCTCTGTCCTGCAAATTCTCAGCATTAAAATATTAAATATATTCAATACATCAAAAAACCTCCATTTCACTCCTGTAAAACAATTCAAAGGATATGAGGAAGAACCAGAAAGGGGCCCATTACAGCCTGCAAACAAATTCAAAAATAGGGAAAAGGGAAAAACGCCAGCATACACAATGAGCTGCAAATGGAACTCTGGCCCCAGAAATCCAACTTCACGGCAGAGCAGGCCTGGGGGAGAAGGACATTATCATTTTGAAGACTCATTTATATCAGCACACTCTGTGTGTTATATAAGAGCCAGACTTCTTTCAGCTCTCGATTTGTTGTCATCTTGTTTTCCAACRCACCATGTATTGGTAAGAGCAAAACTTCATCTGCAGCCCTACACAGGACACACTTCTCAGAGGGCAGAACAGAATAATAAAAAGGTAGAAAGTGGTGGGCTAGGAATAAAATCTGTATCTTCCCCAACATGAGGGATACTCGGCAGGAAAGGCACAGAGGCACAGCTGAGGTGTGACAAGGGCAGGTCTGGCTGAGCCTGTTGGGTCTCCCAGCCCTTTTGAGATGGCTCTCATGCTCTTATTATATTTGTTTTATTAATTGTTATCTTTATTATTAGTATTAGTTTAATTTATTTATTTGTTATATTATTATTGTCATGCTCTTGTTGTATTTTTAGGTTCTCAATGTGACTGGCTTGTAGAATACAGCTCTCCTTGCTGAGGGGGAGACATGCTGGGTGTATTTTCCAGGCTAACTTTTCCTCCTGCTTTTGACTAGTCTGTGGAAAGATTTTGGACAGCCTGAAATGGATYTTACATAATTCTAGGAGAGGTCTTTTAGAGCCTTTGGTTTCCAACACTTTATATCAGATTGTTTCATGTATGGTTGGCCTGAGTACTATGAGTAAACAATAAATGACACAAGAATGAGCCGGGATTTCTAAATCTGCAAATTTTATTTATTAAATAGCTCCTGGGACCAGCCTCTATCCCTGACTCTGTGGCCTGGCAAAGGAGTTTCAAAGCTGCAGCAAGTTCCAGGAGGCTGAAGATGTTTCTCTTCACCAGTGATATGAGGTTTGGGGTCCCAAACAGGGAGTGAATGTGGGAGATCATCCCTGGAGTGGGTGAGACCAGCCAGGGTCCTGCCCTGCTGCCTTGGAGCACCACTGGCCCACAAGCACACAGCTCTTCCCAATTCACAGGGCAATCCAGCACCCTGGGGACMTCACCCAGAGCTTTGGGAAGCCTTCACAATTTATCTTGATGGCCTTCTGGATCTGGCCTCTGTAATTCCAGAATGGGATAATGGCTAATATTTCCCATGCCTCTTCTTTTCCTTTCCCAAAATGTTCCCAAAGCATTTTTAATACTTTTTTTTTTTGCACTGTACCAAAGATGGTACAGTGCAGGGTGGTCTGAAGCCTGCAAGAGTTTCAGCTGGCTGGGTCTCTGATGGCTCTCACAAGGAGGAGCACAGAGGAGGCTGAGGGTGGTTTCTGGAGCTGCGCTCAGCCAGGTCCCTGTTGGCAGAACCTGCCATCAGCACAAAGAGCCCAGAGTTTAGGTTGGCACCTGCTGTATTACAGCGAGTCTAAAGGACAACAAGGTCAAGTCTCATACCTTGTCGGTGCTCTCCTGGGGGCAGCTCTTCACAGCACTGGCTTCTTCTTCTTCTTCAGCAGACCATTCTTTCTTAGTCAGGGCTCTTTCTAGGCACTTCCTGACCAGCCAGCCCACCCCCTTTTTATCTCAGTTATCTTGACCAGCTACAGCTGCAGCCCATCAAGAGCAACCAGGACCCATCAGGGCACAGCCATCTATACAATACATGCTACATTCCCCCCTTTTTTTTAATTTCTGAAACATGTTTCCATATTTACATATTCTACATATTTTTTTACTGTGACTCAAAGGCTGCTTATATTTTCTTAATATAATCCATATATTTCACTATGACTTAAAGGCTATGTACAACACACATATTTCACTACACTTCAAAGGCTATGTACAACACACAGCTCTTTGCTCAAAGGCTATATTCTTTTACAGCTCTTGGCTGTCATCTCTCAGTTTTAGGTAATTTTCACTCTATTTTTGGTCATCCTCACTTTATTTGGATCAGTTTCTCTCAGTTTTGGGTCATTTTCTCCCAATTTTGGGTCAGTTCAGCTCCTCGAGTCTTCCATAGCTCTCAGGCTGCTACACAGCTCTTGGCTGTCTTATCTTTTCGATCACGTCGGGGTCACCAACTGTTGTATTACAGCGAGTCTAAAGGACGACAAGGTCAACTCTCATACCTTGTCGGTGCTCTCTTGGGGGCAGCTCTTCACAGCACTGGCTTCTTCTTCTTCAGCAGATCATTCTTTCTTAGTCAAGGCTCTTTCTAGGCTCTCCCTGACCAGCCAGCCCACCCCCTTTTTATCTCAGTTATCTTGACTAGCTACAGCTGCAGCCCACTGAAGGACATCRCAGCTGCAGCCCATCAAGAGCAACCAGGACCCATCAGGGCACAGCCATCTATRCAATGCATGCTACAGGCACCTTCATTGCTGCCCAGGCTGATGCACGAGGGGGGAAAGCCACAGGTTAAACCTTCACCATCCTGTGGGTGTGTCTGAGCATCCCGTGAGCAAGTGCTGACTCAGCTCGTTTCCTCTTAACACACAGGCACAGAGAGACCCACAGCATCTGCTGGAGATTCTGACAGTGACCCAGAGGAGGAAATGTTACAGTCTGAGCATTTAAACCATCATGTTCACTGTACATTTACTTATTTTAGTTAGAAGGCAAGTGGAAAAGCTTGGACTGGCTGTGCAGAGAAAGGAAAAGCYCTGAGGAGCAGGAGGTGGAGATCTGGGGGGGCTGGGGGCTGTGATGGCCTCTGGGCAGGGTGGCTGGGATCTCCCAGGTGGGATGTGCATCTCAGCTTTGGGCAAAAGCTTCGTGTGCAAGCTTGAAATGCTCTCATTAAAATCTCTGGGCAGCTCCAGCCACCCAYATTTCCTTGGGATGGGGGATTCATTCAGAGAGGGGGGGATGATGGCTGAGAGCAGACYCCTTAAAGCAGAAGGACTTTCTGTGGTTCAGGTCATTTGAACAGCATCAAACCAAAGCTAACCCAGCTGCTCCAAGCCCCCAAGTGCTGGGCCTGATTTTGGGGACAAWGCACTGTGCATGCCCAGGGATGCAGGAGCAGCTCTAGAGACCCTCAGCCCCTCCAAGCATCCATGAATAAATCATTCAGGCCAGGTTAACAGGCAAACAGTGAGACCATGTGTTCCACCTGGCTGAGCAGGACCTGGAGTGAAAGCAGGAATCAAACATCTCTTCAGCAATGTCTGCCAGGCTCCTTCCCTTTCTGTTCTCATTATCAGGACTGATTTTGGACGTAGCATTCAAGGTTAAACAAACTGTGCCCACTGTTCAGCCTTGCTGGGCTGGGTGGAAGGAGGCAGGGCACACCACGAGGTGCAGGTACAGAGGTGTTGAACAAGCTCTCTTTGCTCTGAGACCAGCTCCCTCCAGCCCTTCTTGTCCCCTCTCTCTTGGACGCATCTAGACCCTGAAAGTCAGAGCCCATCCTCCCTCTGCAGCTTTTGACTCAGAATCCTGCCCTCCACTCCAGCTGTGCCTTTGGAGAAGTTTGACTGCATGCCAGGAATGCTCTGACTGAGCCTCTTGATGGTTTTCAGCTTTGTCCCTCCCCTCCTGCCATGCAGAGCTGGGACCTGCTCCCCAGAGAGGCTCCAAGGCAGGGATGTGTCCCCACCACAGGGAACCCCACCAGGGAAAGCACCCAAAATGTCCCAAAGCACCACAGGGTGCTGAAATCTGCAGCTCCCTGAAACCAGACCTTCCTCCAAAAACTGCTTTTCTGTTCAGAAAACCTTCCTGAACCACAAATCCCTTTATTATTTTTCCCACATCCTTGCAGTTATTCCCCACAGCAAGGCAAGGACTTCACCCTCCAGCCAGGGCTGTCTGTCCATCCTTTCAATAAAGGATAAAGTGATTTAATTTGATTTTCAGGCTCTGGTGAGAGAGAGGAAAAAAATGTGGAGAAAACTAAAAACACCAACAAGAAGAGAAATGCACGAGGACAGGGATAGCAGCAATTCTGCAAGGAAAGGAGCTGGAAGGACCAGGATTGTGAAGGAAGAAGAATCAAACTCTGCTCCTCACTGCAGGAAAAATCTGCACCACAGCCACCAGTTATGCTTGGGAGTAGAATCAGCCCCTTTGTCTGGGRATATTTTCCCAGCAAGTTTTGTCCCAGAATGGTAGAAATTTAAAGCACATTTTTGCTGCTCCTCTGAGGAAAGAGCAGGGATGTGTAAGTGTGGGAGGGAGCTTTGAGAGGAGCAGGGTCTCACAGGCTTGGTGTGCCCACACTTGGGATGGGGCTGCTTCTCYCTGGAGGGAGAGGCAAAGCATTCAATGGAGAATTAAATCAGAGTCCAAAAAGGGTGAAACCCTCTTCCTCCTGCTGCACCAACAGGAGCTCTAGGTGTTGGACACTTAGGAAAGCCAGGAGAAATGGTCCCAAAGTGCCCCCTGGGAGCCCAAATCCAGCCTGGAGGCTCCTCTGGTGAGAACCCCACAGCCAGACTCCATTGGCATTGCTTGTCCAGTGGGGAAGGAGCTTTTGGGGCTGTGATGCGGCCAGCTGGGAGCTGTAGGACATCAGCTTCTTCCAGCTGTCCTTGGAATTGATGAAAATTGCAGAAAGGAGCCCCAGGGCTGGATTGGGGCAGATTCCTTTTGCCTTCATCCACCCCAGGAGCTCAAAATGAGCTTTAGAGCAGGGGAAACCTGCACACCCTCACACCCCTCCCCAGCTGCCTGCACTGCCCCTTCCACCCATCCACAGCCCCCAGAAATGGTCAGGAACCTGGAAACATCCCAAGTACCTGATGCTCAATTATCATTAATGATCATAATGATAATTCAGCCTATTCTACTCTTACTGTTCTTTTGAAAAAAAAAAACCCACCAGAACTCCCAAACCTGGATACAGTTATGAAATTTTCTTTCGGCCTCCATAAACCATTTCCAAGTAATTATACAGCGAGCTGAGCTGAAAAGGAGCYGTGCACAATTGTCATAAAATGTAATTAATTTGGAGTAATTCACAATGGAGAAAAAGTGCTGCAAAGAGTAAATTGGACAGGAGACTTGTGTGCTGGGGAGATGTGGTTTTGAAAGGCTGCTGACTAATACAGCACTGACCTGAAAGCAAATCCTTACATTCATGCTGGACCGGCTGTTTCCATGACAACAGTTGTTATTAGTAACTGAAAATGTATTGCTCTTACGAGTGGCAGCATATTTTTTTTTTTTTTTCAGTTGAATTCAAGAGCAGCTGGGTACTTTACTCACGAAGATAAAGTGCTCAGATCGCTGAGGCACTAATGTTGTGTGCTGCACCTCTCACTGCACCAGCCTTGTACTCACACATGACACAAAGAAAGGGGAGCGTTGCTTCAGGGAAAAACCTCCCCCAGGCTCCTCGCTGGAAATGGCAACTTGTATCAAAGAAATCAAAAGGAAATAAGCACGGTCATCACCGTGCTTTCAATTAACCCTTTGGTGAAACTCCCGGGGGATTCAGGCTGACTGGGGCGTTAAGGAATGGGTAAATCCTGTTAGGAGCTAAGCAAGCCAGCCTGACACCCCCAAATGTGATGCCAGCCCCCCAAGGGACACTGAGGACATCTCACCCTTTAGGTTAAGCTGCTTCTTATGCACTCCCTGCTCTTGTTCCTCTTGTCCTGAGAGCAGCAATTTTTATGACATTTATGAACAAACTTGGGAGAGGAAAACTCTCCCCTGGTTCAGACCTGTGCAATGGCTCTGATTGTAAAAGCATCCCTCTGAATTCTCCYGAGGAGGACTTTTTTTAAACTGAAAAGGAGTAGGTTTAGATCAGATTTTAGGGAGAGATTCTCCCCTGTGAGGRTGGGCAGGCCCTGGCMCAGGGTGCCCAGAGCAGCTGGGGCTGCCCCTGGATCCCTGGCAGTGCCCAAGGCCAGGCTGGACAGGGYTKGGAGCAGCCTGGGACAGTGGAAGGGACAATGAATGTCCCTTCCAACCCAACCCAACCCAACCCAACCCATTCTGTGATTCTTTGAACAGGACCCCACATCAAAGAGCTTGGACTGTGCCACCCCTCAAAATAACCAAAACACTCTGGGTAGACTCCAATTGCCACTAAACCAAGATAATGCTGACAAATTCACCCATGGCTGTTGTGTGGTGTGCATTTCAGATGTCCCCTTCTGGGATCTGTGGAGAGAGTGGAAATCTCTTTACACCAGAGCAAGAGGGGAGTAGAGCTGAGGAAAATATCAGTTGTCAAAGTTGCTCGAGTAGGCAAAACGCTGCACATGATATTGTGTGAATGAGCCTGTGAATAGCAATAACATATTCAGGAAGCAAATAAGTTACAATCCATAATCAAAAAATGTTGCAAATTACATCCTTAATAGATTACATTTATAATCTACTTGAAAGAGATCTTTAGGCACTTAATTGACACATTCCAAGATAGCTATAACATATTGGCTAGTTAGATACCAATTGACATACTTATTAAATATCAATTAGCGCATTCCATAATTTGGTACCTAATTAGCTTGCTATAGCTATTCTATCAAATGCCAATTAAATGCTTGAAATTTCTTACAAGTTGGCTGTACTAAGATAATAATTAAGAATGCATTGCTTAAGTCATTTTTAGTTAATTACATGGCAAACTAATTTTGGCTACACACATTAGACCTTTCAATAAATCCCTCTTTATCAATCAATTGGTATCTAATGAACTCATTATTCTTTTGCTACCTCTGAATAAAACCCTGCTTTGCCATTCTCCTGGATGGATCCCAGCCTGGATTTGGGGCTCTGTGGGTCTGCCACCCCCAGGGCTCCCATAGGGGTGTGACATGCCACGTTCCCAGCCTGAAGAGCACTCCCTGTGCTCCCATCCATGCTGTTTTGGGGGGCTGGGTGTCCCTGCACTCCCATCCATGCTGTTTTGGGGGCTGGGATTGCCTGTGCTCCCATCCACGCTGTTTTGGGGGCTGGGTGTTCCTGTGCTCCCATCCACGCTGTTTTGGGGGGCTGGGTGTCCCTGTGCTCCCATCCATGATGTTTTGGGGGGCTGGGTGTTCCTGTGCTCCCATCCATGCTGTTTTGGGAGGATGGGAGTCCCTGTGCTCCCACCCACGCTATTTTGGGGGGTGGGAGTGCCTGTGCTCCCATCCATGCTGTTTTGGGGGGCTGGGTGTCCCTGTGCTCCCATCCATGATGTTTTGGGGGGTGGGAGTGCCTGTGCTCCCATCCATGCTGTTTTGGGATGATGGGTGCTCCTGTGCTCCCATCCATGATGTTTTGGGGGGCTGGGTGTCCCTGTGCTCCCATCCACGCTGTTTTGGGGGGCTGGGTGTGCCTGTGCTCCCATCCATGCTGTTTTGGGAGGGTGGGTGCTCCTGTGCTCCCATCCATGATGTTTTGGGAGGATGGGTGTGCCTGTGCTACCATCCATGATGTTTTGGGGGGCTGGGTGTCCCTGTGCTCCCATCCATGCTGTTTTGGGATGATGGGTGCTCCTGTGCTCCCATCCATGCTGTTTTGGGGGCTGGGATTGCCTGTGCTCCCATCCATGCTGTTTTGGGATGATGGGTGCTCCTGTGCTCCCATCCATGATGTTTTGGGAGGGTGGGTGTCCCTGTGCTCCCATCCACGCTGTTTTGGGATGANTGTTTTGGGAGGGTGGGTGTGCAGGAGTCACAGCTGTGCCCCCTCTGCAGTGCACTGCTCCAGCCTCCTGCAGTGTGGAGGGCTCAGCACTGACCCAGGGAGGGTCTGAGGAAGGATGGAGAGGCTCCTGGGCTGGGAGGAAAGGCACAGCTGGCTGAGGCTGCTCTGGGCTGTGGGAAGTGAGAGGATGGAGAGGGATGAAGGTGTTGGAGCTCAGGTGAGGTGGAAGAACAGCAGAACACTGAGCTGGTGCAATACAGGAATGAGGCTCACAGAGCTCTCTGTGTCCCCTACGGCAACAGAGCAGCCCTCAAAATACAAAAATAGCCTCTTGTATTGATGTCTTCTCTCTCTTTTCCCCAGCAGCTATGAGTCAGCTGCCTGATTAGGCTGCTGCTGTGTGTGGAGCATCTTTTCTGTTGGAGGGGTCCATGGCATGAAGGTAGGCAGGTTTCTGTGGGTGTGATGTCCCTGTGGATTCCCAGTTCTGTGCTAGGGGAGCTGCATGGTGACCACCCCCCTCCTGTGACTGACAGAGCTCAGCTGGGCACCTGTAGCATCCAAACTGGGAGACCTCTGGGGGGCTGCTGGTTTGGAAGGTCAGGGTGGGAGTGCGGCTATGGATTGCAGCGAATGTGGAGATTGGTGTGGCAAACTGCAGCACACATCACTCCAGAGTGGGCAAGGGGAAGGTGTCCCTGTCCATGGCAGGGGGTTGGAATGAGGTGATCTTCAAGGTCCCTTCCAACCCAAACCAYCCTGTGACTCTGTGATTGTGAGATGGTGCCCGTGGGTGGCTCCATCTCCTCTGAGGGCACACTCAGGGGATACAGCCCAGACTCTGCTCTGAACACTCTCTTTGTCTCTCATTTTGACTGTAAATCAATGAGCTTCTAGCACCCAGCATTTTGCCCCCAGGTTCTAGTCTTTTGTTTAATTACTTTTAATAAATATAATGAAGATACACCTAAAGTGCCCCTATTTCCCATTTCCCTGGTGTTGCTCCCATGTGTGTTTGATGTGTACATGCTTAAATTAGCAAAGCGATTTCAGTGAACAGGAAAGGGATTTCCAGAACACTCTGGGATGTCTGAATTTCTTCTGGGCTCTCAGGGTGTTGCATCCTGCTGCAGAACGTGTCCCAGGACGCTGGTGGAGGTGACCTGGGGCACAGGGAAGGGACACAAACGAGTCTAGGAGAGCTGGAATGCTGCTTCCTCTTCCTCATGGAGCACCCACTGTTTGTTGTCACACACAGCCCATCCAAGGAGYGTCTCTGGGAGTGACAGGACTCGTGTCCCTCCATCCCTGTGCAGGAGTGGTTCATGCTGACAGGRTGGGGAAGAGCAATGCACTGTGTGGGCCTTGACAACGACATTTTTTACATCAAGCGAAGCCAGAAGCTTGAACAAATGCCTTTGTGGTGACAGAGTGAAAGGGCTGCACAATTTTTTCTTCATCCTGACATAATGAAAAAAGGCTTTTGACAAAATCCATTCTGCCCTTTGAATGAAGTTATTTGTTTGACTAAATGCACTGACTCCATCCAAATTATTTATTAGACTTGCTTGACATTGCAGGCAACCTGGATTCCTGCAGGGCTAGCASTGAGATGTAGGCTCTGGATTAATCTTATCAACAGATAACAAGGCAAATCGAGCAAAGAGATGCTTTTTACTTTGAAAAAAGAAGAGTGGTGGGAATCCAACCACTGCACACCTCACAGTCCCAATCTGGGACACTCTGGTTGCACTGTGTTCTTCCCACACATCCATGACAAATCAATAAAGTTCATCCCTGGAATCCTGCATTAATGTTGTTGCCAGCATTGGTTTTTCAGAGGTTTCACAGGAAAAAAACCCCAAACATATGYGCTGGAAGAAGGATTCCAGCTCCTTTCCCTGTGGGATTAGAAGTAAAGAAAGGGAGAAGGAATCTCTGCTGAAGACAAAGAAAAAGGAGAAGCAGGAAATGAATAATTTGATGATTCTATCATTCTGAGTACTGGTGATGCAGGGACAAGGTGCTCCTCCAGTGCCACTGAGTGCTCCACCAGCACACCCCAGCTCTGCAGGATCCAGGGGGGGTTTAGGCCCTTCCACCCAAGTCAGTTGTCTGCCTTTCCCTGGGCAAGCCATGTTCCGRCATTCTACCTGAGAAGAGCAGGCTGGGTGCTGTGAACATTCATCTGGGTCAATTTTCTGTTTAATGGGACTTTTCCATCAACTGAGCACCGCTTTTTACCCCTATTAATATGCATCCCTCACTGACTTGGCCTGAGCTCTCAGTGGAAACTACTGACATCTGAGATGCTGAGTCTGAGCTTCCTGAAACTGAACTCACCTAGGCTGCATGGAGGCAAACAGCCCTGTGCCCTCCTCACTCTTCCTCCTTGCCGGGAGCTTTTGTGCTGCTTCTCACTTGGGGTTTCACACCTCGGGGGTCACAGCTGCTGCCTGCTGATGGTGGGTGGCCAGGGCAGGCTGGGATGGGCTCAACCTTGGAGTTAATTTTTCTTGCAACCAAGGATGGTGCGTCACGGGGAGCGGGACCTTCCAGTGACGCAGGGGGAAAATCTCAATCAGTTGTTGTGCTGGGAATGGGGCAGTGAAAAACCCAGCCATGCCAAGGGGTCACACTGACTAAACCTGAGAGCAAAAAAAGGCACAAAATCTGTGGAAATTTTGGGTGAAAGCAGCRGAGGAGAAGCGTGCAAGTTTCCACGCTCGGCTTTGGTGCGAGGATCCTGCGTTACGGGAAATGTTTGTGTGGAGCTATTAATAAAACCTGCTGAACAAATACCGAGCCACTAAACAGCTCTCCTGCACATTAATAATCAGATCCAGGGTAATATTTAATCTAAGCATTTAGTCTGTAACGGACTAGCTGTTCCTTTGCTTTTAATTACCACTTTCGTTTTAAGCTAACTGTACAAATTGGCAAGATTTATGAAGCCTCACTGAACACCATACCTCAGCCWGCCTCGTGGCTCTACAATTAAAATGCTCATTTCTGAACACTAGATTTGTTTAATCCTCTAAAGAACCCTTGAAATCATTTGGACAAATATTTTAGCCTCTGTTCTTTCTGAATGAAAGTAGGTGCAAGGGAGATTGCAACCAGCTCAAAGTTGGTGCACATCAGCGACCGTGACACTTTGTCTGACGCTTAATGGGCAGCATAGAGATATTTGGGATGGGATGGACATTTCAACTTGTTTTTCATTCATACTTTCTACTTTTATCCTCTTGCTTCASGTGAGCAAGTCCATTGCCTCTGTGAGCTAACCACCCCAAATTTATCCCAATGGTTTGTGGGTGGGAGCAAGAGCTCCTGTTCAGGCTGTCTGAGGTCTCCAGTGCTCACTTAGGTTTGTGTTTTAAATGCTCTGGAGCACTGCACAAAGAAGGGAACACAGACATTTCCTTTGCATTACAGAAGTCGCTCTCCTTGATGAGAAACATGGATGGTCCTTCCTTAGTAGATTAAGTGATGARGATTTAGCTCTTTGCCACCCCACCAGGAAACATCCAGATCCTCACAACGGGCASTGAGCTATCCAGCCAAACCTGACTGACTTCTCCCTCCATCCCTAGATAGAAGCTGGAAGTCCCTGCTTTCTTTCCCTGCACATTCCCATTGTGGAAGTCAGGCAGATCCTGTGAGGGCCGGCTGGGTTGGCTGAACCCCTGCCTGGCTCAGCTCTGCCTCGGGGTCTCCACGTTCAGCTCCAGCTGTGTGAGGAAGAGAACCTTTGATGCACRGGAGTTGCTGATGGAAAAGGAGCTTGGCAATGTAATTTTTATCAGGGCTAAGGCTGTTCCTCACCTCGGAACAAAGCAGAGCAAGAAGCTGCGTGTCCTGGTGAGGAATGGGAGAGGACACGTCCGCCCTGCTGGAGCACAGCAAACAGGCACTTGCCCAGGGCAGCAGCCTGAGGCACAGACACAGGTACACAAGGGATGCTCCAGGGCTCGTGAAAGCTGCTCCACGCCCATAACAGCTCCAAATGAGGACAGGCTCATCCCCTCCRGCGCTGCTTTCTGCAAAGCAACGGGAGGGAAGCTCTTTCCCTTCTCTCATCGCCTCTCTGCCTTCCTGGACCCCTTCTCCACAYTTGTAAATCTCTTACCTACATTTCCCCTCTGCTTCCGAGCAGAGTGGGGGCTCAGSCAGCCCCGCATGCTGCCCAGAGCTGTGCCTGCTTTGAGAACCCAGCAGCCACCCTGTCCCTGCGTCCCATGACCCGTCATTGTGGCTCGCTCATCTCAGAAAGCTCTGGCACGTCTCTCTAAGTTTCATTTCTGAGCAGGGCAGCCCGTGGCTGCGAGGAAATGAAAACTCGAAAGAGTGATTAGCAGCCCCAACACCCCCCTCCCGCTCGGGGCTCGTTCTCAGCCAGCCCACCTCGCCCTCAGCCCGGGTGTGGGAGGCTGATTCAGCCCCTGCTGGCACGGGAACCTCCGGGCAGAGCGTGAAAAATGCTTGTRTTTTATGATTGGCTTTTYGCAAATATTAAAATGAATATTATATGTGTTGTGCTAGAAAGTAATGCTGTATTCATTCTCTTAAGTACTGTGTTAAATATAGTTTTAGGTTATAAAAAATGTTAAAATAGAAACGATGCTATGTAGGATACTTTTTTTAAAGAAAGGAGTCGCAGCGAGATAGCAGCCACAGGACACCTGAATCTTTCAGAGAAAGAGAATTTATTGCCCCATTATCAGAAGAAACGAACTTCCTCCCACCTCGAAGGCTCTGTTAGGATTCGGAGGAAAAAGTTGAGGATGACCAGAGAGAATCCTGTGTTTGAATGGAATTTATGCATCATGTATGAGGTGTATGAATATGCAACAGGCTGTTGCTTTTAAGGGTTAATCCTCTGTTAACGTGGGTCCTTTTTCGGGCTTGTGCTGCCCAGAAAAAGGTACCCGGAGGTCTGTAACTCTTTGTCTCTATTGTCTCATTTTGTCCTAATTCAAATTGTCCAAACTATTGTTACTCTAATTTTATTACTATTTTTATAACCATTTATTACTATTAAACTTTTAAAATTTTAAAAACAAGTGACTGGCGTTTTTCACCCAGAGTGATGGGGAACAGCTCCTGGGGCTCCCCCAGCCCGGGCAGCTCTGCAGAGCCACTCGTGCTGGCAGCTCAGGCCAAGCGATGCCACTGTCACTGCTGCCCTGCTGCTGCCCTGGCGCTGGGCTGGCTGCTCTCCTGCCTTGCTCCCCTCCCTTTCTGCCCTTGCTTTTCTCCACTTCTCCTTTTACCCTTCTCTTTCTTTATCTTGTTCTTGCCCCACTCTGTTCTCTTCTGAGGAAGGGAGGGAACTGTTGTAAATCAAAGGCGACTCTGAYGAAGGGGAGAGAGAATGATGCATCTGACTCCATCATCAGAAGGCTAATGAATTGCTAATGAATTACTTTATTATACTGTACTATGTACATTGTATCTAAAGTGAATCTGCCCTGCACTCACTCCTGCTCACAGCTGCTCACACTGCCCTCATCTCTGATTCTGTCCTGGCTGTCCCATGACGGTCCCACACACACACACCTGGCCCTGACAGGCCAAGGGCACAAAGCATCCTCCCTTTGGGTGAACAATCTCCATGTTGCATTCTACTTCAGCACAACACAGGCACAGCAAGCGAGATAAGAATTGTGTTTTCCCTCTTCTCTGCTTGTCTCACAGCTTCTCTCTGTTCAGAGGGCTGTGAATACCACAGGGAACTGCTGGTCCATAAATGCCCCATTCCCCTCTGACAAGGCACTGCACATCCTGGGGGAGGGTTTGGATGGAGGATCCCACCATTCTTGGCACCCTCTCTGAATYTCTCTGCCTTCAGCTGTCTGGGCAGCCTGGAAGGTGTAAATCATGGGAAGAGCAGCCCCCACAGCACCTTCCCAAGCTGGAAGCCTTCCCAAGTCATGCTGCTGTGGGTGGCAGTGGTTATCTCCATGACAGCAGCCTGAGCTGTTCCAGCTCAGCTAACTCTGCCCAGTTCCTGCAGAATCCTGTGGGGTCCTGCATGGCTGCTACAAGGGATCCCAGGCCCCACCTAAAGATACCAAAAGTTTGGAAGTTTGGCCTTTTCCTTTATGAATTTGTCCCAGTSCTGTTAACTGTTATCTGTCCCCAAAGTGTGTGCCTTGTTCCTGAGTGGAAAATGTTCTCATTCACCTTCCAGCCTTTTCTTGCTCTGCCTTTCCTTGGMAGAAATGTAAGCTCTTTAGTACCAGACATTTCTATCCCAGCTTAATTTTTATTCTTTTCTTTGATTTCCATAAATGTCTCATTTCAAGATATTTTTTCTTGCTCTGTTCTGATTTATTTGGCTGTTCCCTGAATACTCCAGCATCTGACTTAATGTGTGGATGCCAGAGCTCTGCAGTTTGGCTGCAGGAGTTTCAGGGGGTGCTGGGAGGAGAGGAAGGACAGCATTCTCTGTCTCCCTCTCTCCCCATTCCTTGTCAGAGGCACCCCATGTGCTGCTGCAGAAATTCAAGTACTCAAAGCTGCAGAGAGCTGGGGGTAGATCCTGCCTGGAGCTCCCCTTTCTCAGGCTCTTTTTTCCTAATGCAACTTTGCATTAGGCTGGATGAAAGGGATTTCCTTTCTGTTCCTTTTGCTTAGGCCCTGTTTTCCAGGTGACACCAGGGTCTGCAGTGGCTGTGGGACTGGCTCCGTGCTGCTCACCAGTTCACCAGGCTGTGTGTTACCAGCAAGATTCCTCCAGGARTTTGGTGCAAGGACTGGAGCTGGCCAGTCCTCTGCCAGCTGTCCCTGCCACCAAAAGCTCATCCTTCTCCCCCTGCCCACAGTGGCTCCTCTCTGGCAGCTTTTCCTCCCTGGCAAATTCAGAGTCTCAGCACAGTTTCAGTGCTGCCTCCACAGGTGGGAGAGTTGCAGAAATGGATTGGGCTAGAAGGGCCCTTAAAGATCATCTGGCTCCAACACTTTGGGCACAGGATGGAGGTTATTCTCCAGTTATTATTAGAAATCATCCTGAAGTCAATCGATATCTGCAGACTTCTAGGTGGGGTGAGACTCAGAGCTTCCAGCAGCTGAAGGCAGTGGTGGAACAGCTCATATCAGACAGCTCTGCCTGAGACAGACAGTGTGAAATTACCTATTGAGTGTAAAACACAGACTGAAAGTTTTTTATGCAGGTCATGACCTGGAGCAGAAAGTCTGGGTTGGGTTTTTGGTTTTTTTCCCAGTTATTTCCAKAGATTTTTTTAAGCTCACAGAAACCATCCTTCCAGTCTGTCCTGGAATAAGGACACTGACAGTGGCTGCCTGCTCTGGGATCACCCAGCTTCTCCCTGGTCTGGAAAACTTCCATAAACAAAAAGTCTCTGAAAGAATAGCATTGGAACCACTAAAAGGAGGTTATAGACTGGAGGGAGAAGTCAGATTCAATTAAATTTCAGAAAAAAYTGAACATCCCATCCTACTGTGTGCAATTATTATAACACCAGAACAGTYTTGGAAGGTGTTGGTTTCCCTCTCTGCACTGCTGAGTGAAGGTGCTGAGTGACTTACAAGAGAATTGAGTCCTGCTCCTCTCTTTAGCCTTCTCCTGACTTTTTAATTTGCAAGGATCAGTTTTTTTCTTCTTGGCTCCACTCACAGGGAAAATATTACTAAAAAAAATATTTTTAATGGTAAAAAATTGTCTTTGCAGAGTCCAAGGATCTGTTTTGGTGTTTCTTGTGCATGAAAACTTCATTGGAGAAAATACACTCCTCACATAAAAGGCTGGGTTTCAAATTGTTGAAGTCCTGTAATCATCAAGGTTTTTATTAAGAAGTCTAAACTAAAGTTGAAAAATACTTATAAAGCTGTAACTAACCCAAAGTGAACTTCACATTCACAATATTTGAGATTCTGGCTTTTAATTTAGTTCTGTGATCTGCATGCCAAGGAGCCCTGACATTGTGTGGGAATGTGAAGCTCMAGGGTGAGTGATGGGAGCTGATCTAGAGCCACCCATCCCAACTTTTCTCCAAAGCCTGTGACATGGAAAATCTGCAGAGCCTTGGACTGAAGCAGACGAGGAGGTCAGGAGAGAGAAGAGCAAGGAGCAGCTGAGAACTTGAGCGTTTTGAAGGCTCAGTGTAGAATTAAAAACTCCCTCAAGCTGGRAGGTCCAGCTCTCCAAAAAGTCCATTTCACTCCCCCAGTGCAAGGAGTGAARAGAGGCTCCCTTTGGACAGGCTGTGCCTGTCTGACCATACAATKGAACAAATCACCTCAACGAGGGGCTCTGGAAAGATGAGGAGTTGTCTTGGATTAACTCCCAGCACCATGACTTGCCTCTATTAAATCTTCCCAAGCCAAAGACGTTTTTCTCCAAACTAGTGAGAAAACATGAGAAAAATCCCCAAAAAGGCACCTTTAAAGACAATAGGTATTTGAATATTTTTTTTCTTTTTCAAGGCTCTATTTTTTTTTCTTTTTCAAGGCTCTGAGACATTTGTGTGGGACTCTTCTCAAGTACATAAAAGGAGCTAAAGACTTAAAAATGTGAGTGAGAAAAGACAATGGAAAATAATAAAGCAGGCCAGTAGCCCACACAGATTCAAGAAAGCATCACTGGTGTTGGCTGCAAATGGAGAAGTCACTAATAAGACATTCACAGATCTCTCCATGGACCTTGAAAATCTGTGTTTGCMTCAAACTCTGCCATGCTTCTTCCAGAAAGACAAAGTTTCCCCATGTCTGTGCTCCTCAGGACTCCTCATGTGGCCACGCCGTCCCTGTTCCTGCAGGACCATGCCCTGCAGATCCAGCTCMTCCAGGGGCACAGCAGCTGTGGTGGTGTTCACAGGGGTTTTAGGATGAGGGAAGAGATGAGAATGTTGACTCCATGTTTCAGAAGGCTTGATTTATTATTTTATCATGTATATTATATTAAAATTATATTCAAASAAKAGAAGAAARGATTTAATCAGAAGGCTWGCTAAGAATAGAAAAGGAATGATAACAAAGRTTTGTGATTGACTGAGAYRGTCTGGACAGCTGGACTGTGATTGGCTATTAATTAGAAACAACTAACATGGACTAATCAAAGATTTACTTGTTGCATTYCACAGCAGCARATAATTATTGTTTACATTTTGTTCTTGAGGCCTCTCAGCTYCTSAGGAGAAAAMATCCTAAGGAAAGGATTTTTCAGAAAAKATCATRGCTACAGCAGCCTTGTCAGGAAGGTGTGCCACAAGCCATGGAGATGAGCTCTGCTCCTGGGTGGAAAATGTACAGTGAAGACAGCCCAGAAAATCAGTGTCCTCTTCCTGTTACTCCCTCATTTCACCTCATCATCCCTGCATGTCTCTCCCTGGAAACTGGAAATTGGGGACTTGCTGAGGTGCAAAGCACAGCCCAGCCTGTGAGGGTGTGTGAYGGTGTTCACAGGGGTCTCAGGATGAGGGAAGAGACGAGGATCTGACTCCATGTTTCAGAAGGCTGATTTATTATTTTATGATATATATTATATTAAAACTATACTAAAAGAATAGAAGAAAGGATTTCATCAGAAGGCCAGCTAAGAATAGAATAGCAAAGAATGATAACAAAGGTTTGTGGCTCTGCTCTCTGTCTGAGCCAGCTGACTGTGATTGGCCATTAATTAGAAACAACCACATGAGACCAATCCCAGATGCACCTGTTGCATTCCACAGCAGCAGATAATCAATGTTTACATTTTGTTCCTGAGGCCTCTCAGCTTCTCAGGAGGTAAAATCCTAAGGAAAGGATTTTCCATAAAAGATGTCTGTGACAAGGGTGGGTGTGCTCCAGGCAGCCCTGCTGCTCCCAGGGGCCTGCACAGGTTTAGGGACACTGAGGGTTGTTTCTAAGGCAGCTGATCCCAAGGTTTGCCTCAGTGAAGTGTGAAGTGCCTGTGCAGATTTCCAGGTGCTCAGGGCACCAGAGCTCCTCCAGGTGAGCACCAAACACGAACGGTTATGGTGGCAGAGTTAGGAGAACTTGGAAACCACAGAATGGTTTTGTTGGAAGGGACCTTGAAGGTCATCTGGTTCCCCCACCCAAATACAGCTTTAAAGGAGGGAGAGTGAGCTCAAGGCTTCAGAGGAATCTCAAGAGGAGCAGGTGGAGCTGGATGCACACCTGGAGTTCCCTCCCTACATCAGTGGCCAGGTGAGGTAGGAAACCTTCCCTGTGCAGGGACATCAAACTCTCAGGGCAACAAGGGAATTTTAAGAACATTTCATCAACAGTTCAATCCAGGAAGCAGATTTGGTTTGATTTTAAAATGTCCCTCCACCACCACCATTTTCTTCACAGAAGCTTTGAAAGAAGGAATTCCATCACTGAATAAACAACTCTAAAAGAGAGAAAATATTATATCTRTTTTCTTTTTCCTATATCTATTTCCTATTTCTATATCTATTCCTCTATCTATTTCCTATATCTATCTATTTTTATTTCCTATATCTATTTTCTTTTCCTAGAAGAGTAGGATGTGTTTAATGAGTGATKAAGTCAACTACTTCACAATAAAGCAGATTAAAATGTTTCTGGGTTGTGGTGGAGGGCAGTGGTGGTTGTAAGTGTGGGAGAAAGGCACCAACAACAGAAATGGAGACAGGCTGGGCAGCTGGGGCTGTTCAGGAGACCTCAGAGCACCTTCCAGTCTCTGAAGGGGACCTCCAAGGAAGTCAAAGAAAGAMTTTTCATCAGGACAAGGAGTTCAAACTGAAAGAGGGGAAATTCGGGTTAGATATCCACGAGAAATATTTCCCTGGGAGGGTGGTGAGGCCCTAGCACAGGCTGCCCATCCCTGGAAGTGTCCCAGGCCAGGTGGGGCCACCCCAGTAATGCAGAACAGACCAGAGTCCCTCTTCCCTGCCAAAGGTTTCTGAAGCTCTGTTCAGCAGTGCCTGAGACACTGAGCTGAGCCCAGCACAAAACAAAAGGTCATTTGGTAATACAATACTGGCTTCCCACACACCCATTTTCACTTGACTAGAAACTGCCAGTGAGTGAACACCAGCCCCAAACACTGCACAAGGGCCTCAGATATTAATAGAGGGTTTCAGTATTGGATTGAGATGAAAGTATTAATCAAAAATAGGTGTGGGTGCATTAGGAATATGAAATAGGCACCTTCACAGAGCAGACTTTCAGCCACAGAAATCCTGCCTGAATGGAAAGTCACAAGTGTCTGCAATCAGCAGTTTCCAGAGCTGATGCACTTCTCAGTCCTCCCTGGAAAGCCAGGGACGATTCCTCAGGCTTGAGCCCGGCCTGGGGGTTCATTTCCTCCTGCACAGGTTGGGGACACAGGCTAAGGCAGCTGGGAAAGGACTCACCCTGCTGCTCCCACTGGACAGGATGGGT
>JACDOX010000226.1:573936-587725 GCA_014549065.1 Cardinalis cardinalis | reverse complement strand
CCTGGAATTAGGAGCAGCCTCACCACTGTCCAGGGAACTCATGATGCACCATCAAACATCACTCAAACCAGGACAACTGTCCTGTGAGTTACAAGTTGCAGAAAACACATGGGTGTGGGATCCTGTTTGATTTTCCCCTTCCAAGGCAAGGGATGCACCAGGGAGGAATGTAAGAGGCAGGCTGAAGGTTTTTGGTTCTCAGGGTGGGATGGGTCCTTCTCACTCCCACAGTGCTGCTCAGGTGTTATCAGCTCATGCTTCTTTTTGTAGTTCCACCCACCCAAAGGGTTCTGAAAACATCATCCTTGGACAGCCTGACACCAAGAGAAAAATGCCTTTTTTTTTAAACTATTTTTAAATCCCATGATATCTTAAACAAACTCATCTGGAGCATGAGCCACGATCACTTGATGCTGCCAGAACCAGAAATGATCACACTGCCTGTGCCTTGGGAATTGTCCCTCCAGCTGAGCTGTGAGGGCACAGCTTCAAAGGAAAAGAGGAAAGAAAGGAGCAAAGAAAGGAGGAAAGCAGACAGCAGGGCCATGCCAGTATCCTTGTGGGAACAGAGGGTGCCTGAGAGTCCTCAGAGAAATGGAAATTGTAGGACATTCGAGGAAGAAGTGGAGCTCCATTCCACACARATAAGGCACAAGAATGCTGCTCCAGGTGCCCAGCCCTGTTTCTAGAGRATCACAATGCAGGAAACACTGGGAGAGAGGAAGCAAAGAGGTGGAGGGGATTCTCCTTTGGATTCTCCATTCCCAATCTGGGCAGGGCTGTCCTACCTGGCACCAACCCCTGGCTGCAGTGCCAGACTCTGCACAGGGACCCTGAGGAGCCCAGCAGAGCACAGGCATGGCAGAGGCAGTGCAGGGACAGGGTGGCAGAGGTGGCAGCACTGTCAGGTCTCACACAGCGGCAGTGGTGTCCCATCTGCAGGAGGAGCTGTGCCAGTGTGAGGTCAGCCTGCCTGAGGTGCTCAACAAGCTCTGCCCACCCAAGAGCAGAGACTGCASAGCTCAGCAGCCTCTCAGCCCTGGGGACTGTCCCAGGACTGCTCACACTGGTGGGTGGTGACAGCCTTGGCTTTCAGATGCTGCTGTGTCACTGAGGTCACCTTTCCTCAGTCACTGGGGTGTTGGGTTTGTGCTGGTGAGTCAGGAGAAGATGTGATCATCATCATCACCATCATCACTGCAAAATGAGTTCTCAGCTGTAARTCAGCCAAGGGTGATGTTGGCTGGCCAGGGACACCCTGCAGAAAGGGAAGCACACCMTTGAATGGATGAAGCAATGCCTGGTAGGAGGGTTTGGGTTGGATGGCCAGATTTGGTTCACAGATGATATTTTACCCTCACCAAATCCTTGTTGTGATGTTGTCCTTCTGCTCACAGTAATTTTCCTATTTGAAACCCAAACCAAAAATAGGGGAAAAAATTAATTCAGGATGAACTCAGATATTGGAGTTCTGGCTCCACAGCATCTTCAAAAATGACTTGGGATCACATAGTGCGCAGTTTTGATCCAAACTTGACATAATTGTGTTTTTAATGTTCCCATCAGCTTTATTTGCTAAGAGCAGTCTCCTGACACTCCTGTCTTCCCATCCTCTTTCTGCACCTTCAGCCTCTTTGGGTTTAAACWCTCAGCTTCACATCCTCCTTTTCTTTAGCTTAAGATCCTGCCCACTTGGCTTTTCTTTGGGTATCTTTCAGAGGTGCATCTGAGAATCTCAGTTAAAAATTAAAGCCACAGGAGGCCCAGTCAAAAGCGCATAAATCAGTCCTATATGAAAGTTTTCCAGGTAATTCCAAGGTGATTATATTATCAATAAATGTAATATATATACTATATATATAGTATTGATATATAATATTAATAAAATATAAATTATATCTATTATATCTTAATTATATAATAGGTAATTCCAAGGTGATGATTAATATATAATATAATATACTATATATATTATTAATATATAATATAATTATATAAATATATAATATTATTATAGATTATTAATATATAATAGAATATCTATATTATCATTAATATATAATATATACATATTATTACCTCTTAAAATTCTACCTATAGTAACAAAATATCATCCTTTTTGGTAAATGTAGCAAAGCATATATTCTCATGTTTTTTCTGTACCTCCACTGTGTGACTGGAGCTAAAGGCAGAGCTGATGGGACCAAAACACTTCCAATATTGGAAAAAAAATGTTAAAGAACCCAATCAGAACATTCAATTTCAACAAGTATCTCAGTGACAGATGGGGCTTCCCATTCCAGGCCACTTCCTCCATGAGAGGGAATCCACAAGAATCGGAAGCACAATGCACAGCCTGTGCAGCCTCTTGTGCTCATCTGGTCCCCTGAATGTGTGGAATGTGAAATTCCATCTGGCAGCCAYGAGCACTCCAAGCACATTTGTGGGGAGAGGGATTGCAGAGCTGTGGGAGGCACTGCAGAATCTCTGCTCGTGGTGCCACCAGAGGAAGGGGCACAGGAGAGGGAACAATACCAGCTGCACCCTCTGCAGACRGGGAATTGCAAAATGGGGGTTTTATGGGGCTGTGAGAGGTGGAGGTGGTGAAGGAAGAAGGTTTTGGTTGCTCTGTTCTGTCACTGAGTGTGGTTGTGTCCTGTTTGCAGCAAAGGGCAGATATCCTCAGGCTCCTGAGAGCAGAGGTTGTGGAACACCGGGAGGGACTGCACTGGTACACGACTCTGAGCTCTCCCTCTTTGATCTGGAGCACTAAATGTRATCCTTTTGCTTGAGCTCCGTGCTTTGATTACAGGCTAAGAGCTGCGTGTGTACTTAAACGCCTGAGCAAATAGAGTGAGCTGTTCTTGGAAAGCGAGCACTCACAGTTTAATTTATCTCACTTATCCCTCCAGTCTGGCAGCTTATAAGTAACTGCTATGATCAGAGACAAGTTGTTTCCCATTCTATCTGGAGGCAAATAATAGTTTCACAGAAAGGGATCTGACACTCTCTGTACCTAAGTGTTTCTCACACACAGTTGAACATTTGAAAACCACGATTTAAGTGAGGCGAGGAGTCAGTCCTGGCTTTTTGTGGAGAAGCTTCTCCCTGGACCAGAGCCAGCCCCATGTGCCATGGATCAGGTACATCCTGAGGGTAATGAGGCAGCAGCAACACAACTACCACCGTGTTCTTCATAATAGGGACTAATGGGGCATTGCTGGCGAGTGACTGATGCCACGGATGTAATTGTGAGATGGATGTGTGAATTTAATAGGGCACAGATTAGAGAGTAATCAATAAGTCTGAGCTGGAGTCTTAATGGAGCTGATACGGTGAGGAAATGCTGTGTGGCAGAACTATCTTTGCAAAACAGCTCAAATTCCTAAATGGTGTTTCAGTGCTGCCTTCAGGAGTGATGGAGGAGGATGCTGTGCCCCTGAGGATGCAGCCCCAGAGGAGGGATTTATGGATGTTCCTGAATGCTGGCTCTTCCCTCAGGTAAGACACCCACCTTTTACTCAGAGACCAACATCTTTGGTGACACTTAGAGCCCCTTTCTTCACACCAACTGTTTTGGTGCTTGCTGGGCTCCTCACAGACCCACCTGCTCCTTTGGGACTTCCCTCAAGAGCTGACACCAGAGYGAGAAACATTGCATGGGATTAAAGCCCATGCTCTGTTTTTACAGATGGACCCATTGGCTACAAAATTATGTGGGTTTTGAGTGAAAGCCCAACCCAAAGGGCTTTAAAAAACATGACTCAGTGATGCCCCTGGGCTGGGGGAGGGCTGCACCATGGGAGGGTATCTCCATCTTCTGAGGACACCAAGCTAGAGTGGATCTGTCCCACTGTGCATGAAGGATTCTTTGCAAAACAAAGTGGAAAGAGGCACATTACATCCTTTTATCTGAATGACACCAGCTTAGGTAAGAGTGTTTTACTCCCTGTGGTGCTAAGCAAGGCATAAATCCTCTGAGAATTGAAGTAATAGACATAAACCCTCCCCTCTCTTCTTCCCCCTGTGACTCCACTCTTCTCCACTCCTGTATTAATGGATATTTTATATCTGGAAGGAATTCAAGAGTCTGTAGTAGGTAGTTAAACATCCAGATGTATCAGTAATAATTATGCTCAGCTTGGGGAGGCGAGGCACTTGAATAACAGGCATGGTTTCCATGGATGGCTACAAGATTATAAACATAAAATTTATAAGTGGAATGGGAACATTTGGTTTATTTTCTCTTCTCTTTACAATCACTGCAGTTTAAATTGAAAACAGCGAAGGGTAGCAGGGCCAGGCAACAACCTGAAGACTGTAAACAAAATAATTCATGTCTTACTGATGGGATATGGTCATATAATCAGTAAATTAATTTAGCCTACTCTAGTTTCACCATTAACTTTCTATTTTCTCATTTCAATGGCATTTCCCTGCCCAGTTTATGCCTCTCCTCAATACATATTGTGCTATAAAACAGAAGCAAATATCTTGAAGGGTAAATAAAGAGGTAACGAGTCTACAAAAAAGATGTTACTGAAGTACATTAAATTCTGCTTACTATCTTTTAAAATTTTCTTCATCCAAGATTCATTTTTACTGTTTGATCAGTTTCCAATATAAAAGTAAAATGCCAAGATATTTGATTTTTACACTGTGTCCTTAGTACCTAACAGCACCAAATGTTTCCCTGAGACAAGACAAGTATTTATGACCTGGAAGGAAAGGGAAAGCTTGCAAGCCTGAGGGTATGAAATCAGGATGACTCAGAACAGGAGCTGGAAAATCACTTCAAAAGGTCTCCCTAACCCTGAYTGGGACAGTGGTTGATCTAAGCCATGGTCTGGCAAGAGAGGACCCAATAATTCATATTGATTTAAAGCCATCTTTGCTACAAAACAAAGCAGACACCTGATATCCATGTGCAGAACCTGTCTGTGCAATAGCGCATCTGTGAACGTGTGCAATTAGTGCAATTAGACAGCAATTTATATGTAAATGCCCATCCAGTCAAATGTGCCTTCACTTAATTTGTGAATGCACTGGAATATCATTTCAGAGGGGTTTTCTGCATTTTTAAACCTTCCCTTTGATAAGTGAATGCAAGGATCCCAGAGTGCCACCCACGGGCTGGGCTCTGCTGGGGCGGGAGCTGGGCCAGCGAGGGACAGGGGTCTGTCCTGGGCAGAGCCATTCCCCTGGTCATGCCAGGGAAGCAGGGCCCGGGAAGAGTGGCCTGCACCCTGCACGAGCTGCTGTCTCTCCCTGGGTGGGAGAGAGCTGCTCTTGTGACCGTRTTCACAGGGGTCTTAGGATGAGGGAAGAGACRAGGATCTGACTCCATGTCTCAAAAGGCTGATTTATTATTTTATGATATATATTATATTAAAACGATACTAAATGAATAGAAGAAAGGATTTCATCAGAAGGCCAGCTAAGAATAGAAAAAGAAAGAATGATTACAAAGGCTTGTGGCACAGACTCTCTCTCCAAGCCAGCTGACTGTGATTGGCCATTAATTAGAAACAACCACATGAGACCAATCACAGATGCMYCTGTTGCATTCCACAGCAGCAGATARCCATTGTTTACATTTTGTTCCTGAGGCCYCTCAGCTTCTCAGGAGGWAAAATCCTAAGGAAAGGATTTTYCATAAAAGATGTCTRTGACACTGCTGTCTCATCTMCTGGAGGATTTCTCTCTGAGTCCCAGCACTGAGGGACTGAAGCACCTCCAGCTGCTGCCTTGTGTGAGCTCAGGGTGGGTCCAGGAACCCCCTGGTGTGGGTACAACCCTCCTGATGGAAGCGTGATCTCCCATCAGCCAAAACCCAGGGCACATTTGGGCTCTGGTCTTGTACAAGAACAAGGTTTGGGTGTTAAAGCTGAGAGCTCTGCACAGGGAGGTGGTTCCATGACTGTCCTGAGAAAGATTAGGCTGTCACTCAAACCTTGGCTTTCACCCACTGCCCTCAGGTGATATCAATTCCTGTTTGTCAAAACACCCCAGGTAACAGTCCTTTGTGTCCCTGACATGCCCCCAAGGACAGGAGGCCCTCAGCCTGTCCAGCTACCATAAAACCGCAACCTCTGCCCTCATCTCTGCCTTGAGCTGCTGAGGAATTTGGGTGAGTAGGACCTGTAGGTCCATGAGAATTGAGAGTGCATCTCAAGAGTGTTGGATGAGGTAAATAAAGCACAATCTCTGCCCTGACAAAGGTTAGAGGAGGCTGCTGAAGTCTGTGCTCACAGAGCAGCAGATGTGTGAGCACAATATGCAACGTGTACATACAGGTTTACCAAGAAGAGGATAAATTTTAATCGCAGGAATATTTTAACTGTTCAACATGCAAACAGGCTGCTGTGCTGATCTGATCAATGCTGCTTTGCAGGCCACATTTGCCATGGTGCTATATATAGTGCTCCTGGAGTTTTATTTAATAGGATGCTACATTTGATCCTAATGTGCCATCTCAGAAATAATGAAGCAGAAAAGATCTTTATCTTCTGTGAAAGTTGCAGTTATTGGCAGCCATTCAGAAAAAAAAATAAAAGTAATTGCACAATCTTTGGAGATATTGTATTGCTAACTGATTTCAGTGTGAAGCTTGGGTGGTTTTCATTCTGAGTTAATCAGGCAATGGACCATACATGTTGCAAATACATCACTTTCAGACACTCTTCACATATTGACAAATACAATTGCTGGGCCTGCTGCCTGAACCAAAGCTTTCTGTACCTTTGGATCCTTCTTTTGGAGCAAAAGAAATAAATAAGTGAGCAGAAGAAGGAGGACTCTTCACAATGTGCCAAAAGCACTCCTCTTGCTGGAGCACAGCACCCTTTGCCATTCGGTTGCTTTATTTTGGAGCAACTGATGCAGATGGCTCAGGAACTGGTGTGATTGGGATTGCTCAACGTGCTAAATATAGAGCTGGGARTGGAGACAGGGCCCTAAATTCAGCAGGACTCAGTGATGCAATGATTACATTTTAGTGCTGCTCCCTGTGGCACTGGAGCTGGGCACCTGATGAGGAGCCCTCAGCAGCCCCAAGAGGTGCATGGGGCAAGCAAAGAGCAAACCAAAGCTGCTGAATGCCAGGAAGCACTGGGGAGAGCCCTGCAGGGTCAGCAGATCCTCTGAAGATGTGGCTCCATGACTCCAGGATCATAAAGGCTTCTCCACTGAGTGTTCAGGTTCATTCTTCAAGGGCAGCCCCCAAGCCATGGGGCTGTCTCCATGCTGAGAGGAGGAGGCAGCCCCAGGCCCTCCAGCTGGGCAGAGAGTCTCCACTGCACCCTGAGTGGGCATGTGGGGGAAAATGCAAGGAATTTTAGGATTTTTAGAAGTTTTATTTTGAGTTTGTGCCACAATATGCTATTGGAGCTGCTTGAAAGCTTCTTGTGCATCTAGCTCCATAAAACCTTTGAACATCAGGCTTTCCTGAGGGCTGGATGAACTCACCCTTCTCTCCCTGAGGACTTCCATTTTCTGAACAGCAGAAGCCCAGGGTTCACATGTATGGTACCCCCATGCATGTGAAATTAGGTACAGTGCACACAGATGTGAGACAGATGAGGGCATGGAAAAGCAGGAGCACAACACCTCCAGGTGATTGTAGGCCTGGACTCCCAGAGACAGCCATRGGGACAGATGCATTTGTCACAGAATCAGCTGGGGAATAATCAGAAGCACCAGTGGATGGATGGTTCCCTCACTGCTGGTAGTGATGCCTTAGGATTTTAGATTTTATATTTTTCAAGCCCTGAACTGCTTTAGTGTRTAACTCCAAACTCCATACAGAGTGTTAGCTACTGTCTTCACTTTTCGGTCTCACCAAACAATCCCTGTAGGCCTGAAATTCAAGGATACTCTACCTCAGGCCCTGGAAAGTATAAATAAAAGTGAGTTGTGGTGGGGGAGCAAACTGGGGGTAAATGGCTTCATTACCTGAAGCTGTAATTAGAGGATTAATCGTGACATGTAAATGGACCAAATTTATAATACCTTATATGTAAATGGACCAAATATCATYTACCTGATATGTAAATGGACCAAAATTAGAACTGTCTGAAAAACTCATGACCGTGGTCCACCTTGGGTGTAGCCCCTGTGAGGCTTTTGGCTGCCCAGGGTGTAYCTGTCTGAAGGCCTTTAATAAATACCCACTTTTTATTCTCTTAATCTTGTCTAGCCTCTGTTCTAGGCAGCCTCTCCAAGGCATCAGTAGCAGTTGCAGAGCCTCTTTCTCCTCTGCTTTCTGCCAGGGCTGGTTTTGCCACCATTCCTTCAGTTTGTGCTGGAACCCAGGAACATTGCCAGTAATTCATTGGGAGGGCAGTGAACAGTGCATAATAGATTTGTCACAAGAACACTTTCTCACAGGRTCTTGGGTAGAAAGTCCATCAGTTTCCAACAATATTCCCTARAATATATTTGGAACCAACTTGGATYCYTTTGTCTGCCTATAACTCATTTGTGGGTCAMCTCAAATAGCTGTTACAAAATAATCTAGTTTGGAAAGGCTTCCTGAAAGTTTTCTGTGTCACTCTTAGCTCAGACAGGACCCACCTGAAAGTTGGGTGAAGTTGCTCCTGGTCATATCAAGTTTTGAAAAGTTTCTAAGCTTGGAGATCCTTGGGGTGTGTTCTCCAGCACACCACAACACATGTAACGTGAAATCTTTGTGTATTTACAGGTCCTGATTTACACAGCACAGAACAGCACCAAGAAGTTGGTAAGCTGGGTTGATTAGAGGCTTTGCTGATGTTGTGAAGCCAGTGGGAATAACCTGTCTCACAAAAACCACCCAAAAYAGCATCACCAGGGCTGCATGCAGGAAGCCAAGCAAACACTGCAGTAACATCCTCAAAACAGGGRCACAGCCAGAACTGACACCAAGGACAAGGGCCCAGCTCAGGACATGAGGCCATGGCCTGTCACATTCACATTCCCTGGAAAAATCCCTTCACCCAGGRTTYTTCTCCTGGGAAGCTGAGRRGCCTCAGAGAAAAGGAAAACAATTCTTATCYCAYTTGCTTCTCCTGKGTTGTGCTCCCATGTGGAATGTGTTTGGAGATTGTTTACCCACAGGTGATTGTTCCATTGCATTCTGCTGGGAGTTGTTTYCACTCTTTGGSCAATCRGGGCCAAGCTGTGTCAGGACTCTGGAGAGAGTCACCAGTTTTCAYTATTATCTTTTTAGCATCTTYATTATCTTTTTAGCATCTTTTCTGTATTCTTTAGTATAGAATAGTATYMTTAAATATTATGTAGTATTAGAAAGTAATAAATGAGCCTTCTGAGAACATGGAGTCAGATTCATCATTCCTGCCTTCGTTGGGACATTTCCCTGCACATACAATAATGGCCTTCAGGGCAGGAATCTGCAGAGCCTTGTCCCTCCCCAGGCTCTATCACAACCTGGAAATATGGGGTTTGTGACTCTGCCTCACCTTCTTTACAAAGGGTTCATCATGAGTGCAGATTTTTCCATGAGCTRCAGTGGAGATAGAAAATCATTTGTTTTACAATGGAAACTTTATGTAATGAAAATGGTGAGGCTGGATTATTTGTCAGCAACCTCCAGGTGATGAGTTAACCTCCCTGACTCTGTGTCTTGAAGAGAGTGGGATTACCTGCCCTCATGTACAGTCCTAAAATGATAAATGAAAAACATCCTAAAAGGAAAAATGACATCCCACATRCTAAATTTCCTTGTATGATCTTTCACACCCTGTTAACATCTTGGTGTTCATGGTCCTGACACCAGGTACCTGCACTCAGCATCCTCCAAACAGGGGAGTTCAGGATGGGCATGGAACATCCTCCAGAGATCTGAGAGGGGCTGCAGCTCTCTAGAGCCTGCTCAGGCTCTGCTGCCTTTGTGAGAGTGTTTCCTGGAAGTTCTGGGGGCTCTGTGGGTTGAATCCTGTTACTGTGAAGATTTCTGCAGGCTCAGTGATGTGCTCAGCAGCTCTCCCCCCTCTGCTTGGTCATGTAAATGTCAACGTGAATCATCAGGACAGAAGCAAGGGTATCAAAACTGCTGCATTTCCTGTCCCARCAGTGACATTTAGAGCATTATTCAAGCCAGTGATGGTGATAGGGAGGACTTGCAGGAGCTTATCAGACGATCCAAATCACTCATCAGAAGATGTGTGGTAAAGGGCACCAAATGAACAAAACTGTGCCAAAATCTGAGGTGTTTCAGGCTCAGTCTCAGCACTCACATCTTTCCTGGGGTGTTCCCAGGTATCTCTCACCATTTCCCTGCCTTGGGCTGCCTCAGTGCTTTGGGACAGCTTGGCTGCACCTCGGGACGCTTTGGGCTGCTCATGGATGCTCCAACCCTGGGAGTGTCCAAGGCCAGGCTGGATGGGGCTTGGAGCCACCTGGGATAGTGGAAGGTGGGAGGTTGGACYGGATGGTCTKTGAAGTCCCTTCCCACCCAAACCATTCTGGGATTCTCTGATTCTGTGRAGAACTTCATGGATGGCTGTGGAGGGTGGGTAGAACCCACTCTTTTCATTGCACTCTCACCCCAAAGTCTCCAGACACACCCCTAGCACAGYCCAGCCTCAGTCCATGCTCCCCAGCACCCAGGTGGGCAGGGATCCCTCCTGCAGTCTTGATTTTTCATTGGGAGATCATTTGTCCCAGTTAATCCTCATCCTTAGCAGGAAGGAGGCTGCTGAACTGGTAGAGTTGTTTCCTGTTTTCTTTGAGTGAATAATGTACAGGAGCCTCTGTGCTCCTACTCCCTGATTCCAGCACTCAAGCTTTGATTGCCGTTTCAATGGTCCCAGTGAAACTTGTTTTTCAGGGATTTATTATAAAAAACAGCAAAATTCCCTTTGGGGCAGTAGCTTGGTAAACACTTAATCAACACAAAGATGGGAGCTAAGCTCTAAATGATCCATTTTCAATCAGCTTCTCCCTCAGATACACTCTTGCTTCCAAGATTTAAATGAAGAAAGGCTTTTTAGGGAAACTAAATTAAAAATAAAAAAATCCTCCCTCCAGCCCCTATGCTGGCAATTATTTCTTCCATCCTAAAAAAACTGGTACAGACACTCACTGGAGCGAACTGATCTGAGCAGCACAGTGTAAGATCAGTAAAAGCCCCCTTAGGCAATATCTTTTAGGTTTGCTATTTTCTTCTCTGAAACTTCTCGCTGTGATTTGTGGTGAAGGAATCTTTCTCTATTTTTAATCACCTCCATCACAATCTCTGCTCTCTCCTCCTCCTCCTCCTCCTGGCTCCTTGCTGGGAGCTGCCTGGCTGTCTGTCTGTCGGTCACGTTTGGAAGAGTGACAGATTGCCAGTTGGAAGGGAGGCACAGTCTGGGAGTGCAGTCTTTAGCTGATAATAACTATTTCATCAACATCAGTTCTCCTGTTTTACAAAGYGTAATTCATAAAAAGAAAACCCTCTCGGAGGTTCTCACAATACATAAAAGCCTATAAATAAAATATAAATGAAGAAAACAAGACACATTAATTACATACAGCAGAACAGGCTCATCTAAAAAGCTTGCTTGTCAGTTTTGATCTCAAGTTTGCTGGTGATATACTGCTTTTTATGGCTGGTGGAAGAGAGCTGGAGAATRATCCTATCCAGGGAGGAAAGGCCAGTGTGGCTGGAGCCTGGACAGCAGGGCCACACACAGGCCCTGGGCTTGGGTAGACAAAAGAGCCAAGGGGAACAGAATTCAGCACACTGAACTGCAGAGCAAGAAAAATGATGGATCCATTTCAAGGTGGGGTGGAGGCATCTGAAATTTGATGGGGTCTGAGCACAGAGGAGGCACAAAGCAGGGGAGGTGGGCACATCCCCAGCCCACCCAAAGCTGATCAGAAACCTTAGTGCACACGAAGGAGAATGTCAGGAAGGGAGCAGGAGTTTAATTAAGCCTGGGAACATTCATGGGTGTATGAATCAATGTCTCTGTGAGACAGGGGGAAGCGCTGACAAGAGCCACAGGGGCCAGCAATAATTCATAAGCAGTACAAAATGAAGCTGGTCATGCAATTGATACAGAGGCACAGCACGTGTTTGCTCTGGGAGAACACCATGCCAGGGCTGGGGAGAGCAGAGCTGCAAACTGCAACCCTGAACACTCCTGGGGGCTCTTCCCCAGCTCCAGCCCTGCTGGGATGGGCTGTGTCTGCAAAAGGATGTGGGAAGAGGACGGTTAAAGACAGAGTTAGAGCAATAAGAGGAAGCAAAGTTTGACAGAGTGGAGTCACAGGGCAGAGGGCTCACTGCAGCCAGTGCCACCACTCTTGGGGAGATGGTAGAAGTCCCTATGGACCCCCAAGGTGGCCGCTGTCTTGTTCTCATGCCATGGGACGGAAGGAACACCGTGATGGGGCTACTTTGGACTGAGAGCTCTCAGCCAGGAGGGCTCGAAGACTGCCTGGGTAAAAAATGTTTKGCCAAGCAGGGAGAAATGCTGTGGGGCAGATCTGGACTAGGGAGTCCCAAAATGCAGGCTTGACAGGATTTCTTTCATAGCAAGACAAAACCTGTTCTATAAACTCCATGTCTTGGGTGCCAGCAACATTTGGAAAGTTCCTACAGCACGCAGAGAGGCCTTTGAAAAAAACCGTTGTGCCATCATTTCTAAACCTTGCGTGCAGCACAGAAATTCAGCTGCTCGTGCTTTGTGAGGGCAGGCCCAGGGGCTATCRCTGTGCCTATCAGTATGTGAGGGACATGTGGATAAACATATGATCAAATGAGTGTCACAGCTCCCTGGTGCCGTGCCAGGCAGCATCTGTGTCAGCTGCTGGCAGGGACTCGTGCAAACTCGCGTCTCTCCCGTCCCGGAGTTTATCAAAGATCACACAGCAGCCAGCAGCYTCTCGCTGCTGAAAGACCAAATAAATCTGTGCCTTGTCTCCCAAGGTCCTTCCTGGGGGCTGTTATCTGTGCCAAGGGGAGCAGGGATGTGGGAGGGTGGTGGGTTCACACACACTGCCTGCAGCCCCTGGGCCGCCCGCCTCGGGGGCGTGGAGGGGCTGAGCTGCCTGGCAAGGGCCGGGGAGGCAGCACCAGGATCTGCTTCTCCATAACAGCCACAGGAGACTCTGGGAGGGAGTTTTCCATGGAAAAGTGGGCTGGCGTATTGCTGGAGTGGAGGGACTGTGGGCAAGCATCACTGCCTTGAACAGACAGGTGTCTGCTGAGGAAGGCAGAAGCCTCCCTTGAAATGGAAAATACAAACCCCCTCCCTCTGAATTATTATAATTTTGAAATTAAGGGGCTTTCAGGCAAAGATATGGGAGTAGGAATAACAGTTCTTTATTAGGGAAGAAAATAAAAATAAAATAAAATAAAATATGCAGTAATACAAACCAACCCTGCCAGAGTCAGACCATGCCCTGCCCCCTGTGTGTCAGGGGGTGTCCCAGCCCCATCCCATGGGGGCTCAGCCCTCCTGCAGTGCCAGCTGTGGCTCTGCTGCAGCAGGGATCCTGCACAAGGGGGGAGTTTTCCTCTGCAGCTCCAGGGCTGCTGCAGATGGGCCTGGGCTCCCTCTGSCAATGCAGGGCAGCAGAAAGCTGCTCCTCTGGCAATGCAGGGGGCAAAGGCTGCTGGGCTGGGCCAGGCTCAGATTGGATCCAGGTAGGAATGCTTGGCTCCTGCCCTGGGCGCAGCATCTCCCCATGGGATGCTGGAATTGGATCAGCCCTGCAGGGACACTCAGTGGCCATGGACAGCAGAGATCTCCTGGAGGGAGGGTTGGCTGTGGCAGAGAGAAAGAAAACTGCCCMWKMA
>JACDOX010000226.1:561231-573931 GCA_014549065.1 Cardinalis cardinalis | reverse complement strand
GRRRAMYKSCCCAGCTCTGACACATGGGGACAGAACACACACATCCCTTACACCCCAGGACAATCATCCTACAACCTTTGCTGCCTTGAGGACCTGCTGAGTCAAGGCTCTGCTGGTTTGGCTTTTTTTCCTCTGGGTGTTCAGGATGTCACCACCCTGTTCATGGAGCTTGCAGGTGGATTTAGTGCATTTTCTCTCAACATTAACACTACTGTGTTGGCAGCCCCACTGGGGAGCAGTTTTTGAGAAAGMCTAATTTGGGTGAAAAAATTGCAGGCATCTAAAAACACAGAATGCATTCAAGCTCATTATGGTTATATAACCATCCTCAAACTCTGCAAAATATGAAACACATCCCTTTCATCATTTGAAGTTAATGTAGTTTTATTGAAAACATTGTAAAAAAATGAAGAAAAATATAAAATGAGCAGCTCTATTTTGGACCACAAAAAGCATTCTGTTTTCCCCACAATTTTTTTTTGCCCTGATATTTACTGGTTGCAGTGCTGCTGGGTGGTTTCAGTCATGGATCCTTGTGCCATGGCTATTCAGGATGTCAGTGGGGAGGGACCTGCAAGGCTGGTGCAGCTGTGGAAGGCCAGGGTTGATGTGCTGATGGCTGTGGGCGTCTGTGCTGGGCCACCAGGACCCAGAGTKGGGCAGCACTTGTTCACTGGGGTCCCCAAGAGAACAAAGGCATGAACCCGTTGGAGTGAGTCCAGAAGGGGCCACAAACATGATCCAAGGGCTGGAGAAGCACTACTATGGAGCCAGGCTGGGAGAGCTGGGGATGCTCAGCCTGGAGAGGAGAAGGTGAAGGGGAAACCTTAGAGCCCCTGCCAGGGTCTAAAGGGGCTCCAAGAGAGCTGGAGAGGGACTGGGGACAAGAGATGGAGGGACAGGACACAGGGAATGGCTTTGCACTGATAGAGGGTGGAGTTATGTTGGATATTAGGGAGGAAATTCCTCCCTGTGAGGGTGGGCAGGCCCTGGCACAGGGTGCCCAGAGCAGCTGTGGCTGCCCCTGGATCACTGGCAGTGYCCAAGGCCAGGCTGGATGGCRTTTGGAGCACCCTGGGGYACTGGAAGGTGTCCCTGCCCTTGGCAGAAGAGGGAGTGAGAGGATCTTTAAGATCCCTTCCCACACAAAMCACTCTGTGATCCAATGATTCTGTGAGCAGCTGCTTTTATTCTCCCARTGCCCCAAAATCTCTGCTCTGCAGGACAAGCCCTAGATGGGAAACTCAGCTGAGCTGGGCATGGCACAAGCATGCCAGGGCCAGCAGCAGTCCCCAGCTGGGCTGCATGTGGCAAAAGTGTGGTTAAAAGCTGTTAAACTACTGCTGGTTTGAGAAACCCCTCTGGGTCTCAGGTTGTGAAGTGCAAAGCCTCCCTCAGCACCAACTGCTGTCAAATATTAATGCAGTTCCCCTTCCAGCTCTTATTCACAACAAATTTTCACTGCAGCAGGAAATGTTGCTACCCACAGCTAGTTTGAATAGCAAAAATGTGGGATTAATTGACAGCTGTAAGACTAAACAAGGAGGCTCCTAAGTGAGATATCATTCCCTGCCATGGAAGATGCTGTCAGTCCTGGCACAAACAGCAGTGAGGGACAGGGAAGATGCCTCCGAGGAGAGATCCTTCAGTGGAAAGGAAAGGAGGGTTCTGTTAAAAAATCCCACGGCCTCTTGGCAAAACTGGACCTCTCCTGCCCGGGTCAGAGGTGAGGAGACATGTGCCCCATGTTGGGTGACAAGGTGATGCCCACACTGCTGCCACAGAGCCCATGGCGCTCACTGCAGCATCTTCTGCCTCCCACACATCCCTTCTGTCCTCCTGCCTCCCACAGAGGCTGCCCTGGAAAGTGCAAGGAGCATCAAGAGCTGATCAAGACAAATCCCAAGGTTTCCTTGTCCTGGACACCCCAGACCTTGCCCTGGCCTGGTGACGCTCTGGCTTGGCAGTCTGCTCTTGTTCTCCAGCTTGGTAAGGTGGTTGGGGAAGTAAAGCTTCACCAAGAGTCAAATCCAGGCCTGCTGGCAGCTCCTTGGACCAGGACCTGCTCTCATCTGAGTGCATCTCTGAGCCTGCCTTGCTGCTTTCCTCTGGAGCYAAGGAGCAACAGGCATTTGTTCTCGGGTTTGTGTTGCTGAAATGGCTCCCGAGGTATTACAGAGGTTTTTTTYCCCAGCCCCGTAACCAAAGAAAARGYCAGGATTCTTYRGYTCTGCTTTTCAAGGTKGTTTATTTTCTTTTATCTCTTCCATTCTTTCTCTGAGCTGCTGAGATCTGTCCAGCAGGTCAGGTTGTGGCACAGYCMCTGCCCTTGGGGTGGTGTTGGCTTATTAGACTAAAAACCAGGTGTACTTTATTTATAATAATTTTCCAATACCTATCACCTATGTTAGACAGTCTGTCTCTACTCTAAACCAATCCARAAGTGCCACCATCACAGCAGAAGATGGAGGATAAGAAGAAGGAGAAGGACAGGACACACCCAGATTCCTCCATCTTGCCTCTTGAACCCCCATTCTAAATCCCCAAAATTCTACWTTTTCACCCTKTGACAAATTCACTATCATTCTACTCAAACTCTCGTGGCTTGTACATCTTCACACAAAGTTGGTAATTGTTTCCATGGGTTAAAATCAAAGGCACAGGTGTCTTTGACTTCGTGTCAAGGTCTCTGAGCCCCTGCCAGGGTCTSSAATCACMMAGGGCAGCCAGAKCAATGTCCTGGGTTTGTCACCAGCATGGCTGAGACAATCCCTGAGGAATCCCTGAGGTCAGCCCTTCCTGGCTGTCCCYGTCCTCTGTGTGTGCTGGCTCTGCTTGGCCACTGCCATGTCCCCTTCTCCCAGCCCTGGGGAGGGGTGGGTGTGTTAAAAAAGTGTTAGTTTGCCAAGGGGAGAACAAATTRTGCTGAAGTCCTGCCTCCACCAAAGGCCTCTCCCCCTGAAGAGCAGCAGCAGTTTGTGAGCTGAAATTGTGCCACAGGACACGGGCCAAGGCTGGGCAGATGGAGATGCTGCACAGACAGACCTTCACTGCAACCAAGCCCGAAATAACAGAGTGCATGAGTCCATCCTCCCTCTTTACACCAGCCTTCCTTTCCTTCTGACTCATTCAGTCTGGGTAATGAATTTTCTTTATTAGTCAGAAATCAATTCCTCCTCCTCCTGGCCAGCAGACGATGCACTGTGCCACTCCATGTTATCTGCACCTGGGTCTGGCCTGACACACCATGTGACAGGGACTGGGAATTTCAAGCTGAGGGGCCTTGGGAGGCAGTGAGGGCAGGATGGCCTGTGCTCCATAAATACCAGAAATCCCCAGTTCAGATTCTGACTGTAAATTTCAGATTTAATCCCAGTTTTTGCAAAGTGAAGCACCATTAGTAGGGAGGATGGGGTGGAGACATAGAATCACAGAATTGCAGAATGGTTTGGGTTGGATGGGACCTTAAATATCATTTCAATCCCTCCTCTGCCATGGGCAGGGACACCTTCCACTGTCCCAGGCTGCTCCMAGCCCTGTCCAGCCTGGCCTTGGGCACTGCCAGGGATSCAGGGGCAGCCCCAGCTGCTCCGGGCACCCTGTGCCAGGGCCTCAGCACCCCCATAGGGAAGAATTCCTTCCCAATATCCCATCCAGCCCTGCCCTCTGGCAGTGGGAAGCCATTCCCTGTGTCCTGTCCCTCCATGCCCTTGTCCAAAGTCCCTCTCCAAAGCATTTTTTTAATATGTCCTGGAAAATGCAGAGAAAACTTTTACATTTTCAGTGGTTGTAATTGCCTGTAACCAGTGAATATCTTTGCCAAATATGACTTCACTCCTTTTGCAACAGTCAAAAAATTCTGGGGTAACAATTCTGCATATAATGTGCATTTGCACTTTTTTTCCTGAGYGTGTGTGACTCTGAATGCCAGAGATATTCACAGTTTCCCTGTAGGTGCAAATGCTGCAATGTAGGGATGTTATAAAATCCCAGGGAGTATCACAGGGGTTTGTTGAACACACACAACTGCACTGTCCTGGGGGGATCCAACCAAGCCCTGCAGAACACCACAAATGCCAGCCCAGCCCTGATTCCTGCAGCTCTTCCTTCTTTTTCCCTACAAACTGCTCCTGGCTCCTGCTGCTGGGTGTCAGGAAGTTTGGGCAAACGCTGGAAAAGCTGAGTGTGCAAGGTAAATGTGGGTCTRCAAGGCCAGCAAGTCTCTGCTTTTTAGAAAAAACACCAAACTGGTTCAAGGTTTTCTTTTGACCACAGCGAAAACAGGACTAGGAAACAAATGATAAAGACAGAAAGAGAAATTATCAACTCAGCTAGTCCTACTCAGTGCTTTGCATTTCTTCTCAGTAAGAGCTAGGGACTTGCAAAGTATTCACGTTCAAGGTACCCAAAATTCTTTCAGAAAACAGGAAATGAAAGGAAGGGTCCTAAATACATATTGAGTGCTCATTAGAGGGTTACAGCTTGGGACCTAGATACTGCAGCAGCTCTGCTGGAAAACTCCAGTGACCTGGGCCACTGGAACCTGCTTTGGAAAGCCAATCCAAGCAGGAGTAGCAGCAAGAACAAGTTCAGCCCTTCTTTCCCAGGAARGTGTTGTTAGGAATGCAAAAAGTTGTTATTTGTACTAATTTTTTGCTGGTTTCAAAGGAATGTGCCTGAAAAGCCTTGTGAAGGATGAATATGGACAGACCAGCAGAATGGAGRAAAGCAAAGCTCTTTTCTGCAAAAGAGGCAATTTTGGAAAGGAGTAAAAAAAAGAAACTAAATAGAAGCTCTAAAGAGTTGGATCTGAGTGAGTGAGGGTTTTTTACAGGCAGTAGTGAGGGGTCTGTAATCCTGTACTTTGCAGTAAGGAAGAAAGGAATCCCACTGTTCTACGAACAGCAGCAAGGGCTTCCCAGGAAGCCCAGAAGCCTCATAATCCTGGTGGCACGTGGATCCAGCACTGTCCTGCTGTGTCAGGATAACCAGGTGCCATTAAGGCATTAACAGAGCTGCAGATTATAAGGTCGGGGGGGAACACTCTGATCCGAATGAGATACTCCAGAAAACACTCACTGCTCAAGGTGAATYACTCTCAAAAGAGAATTCATGCTAAGGAAGCACTGAAGACCTCCGGCAGAAATAATCTCCAGCAGTCTGGGGTACGAGGCTGTGAGGAAGTTATTTATTTATAGAGCTCAGCAGAGCAGCTTTGCCTGGTGATTGATKATATTGTCCTCATGGATCATCCCATGTGTGAAGAACCCAGGTGAAGAATCTCCTCCTGTGTCTGGGTTGAGCAGGGGGAATGCAGAGCCTTGCTGGGAGCAGTGAGATCCAGGAACAGGAGCTGTTTCTCTCACAGACCATCCTGCTGCCCATGTCTCGTGTTTTTGTACATCCTTGTTCTGGTTTGAAAGCAAAACCAGAGAGAGACTCCAAGGCAGAAATACAGGATGGTTTTGGTGGCTAGCAGGTCCTGAGAAATTCGTGGCAATGTTAGAAAGCTCTAACAAGCCAAGTGGCTTTCTATTTACATATTTACATCTCTGACCTGCCCAGGGCTTGCTCCCAAGCCCCTATTCCTTGGCAGAAAACTAAACCTGGGGATTTTTTTTGCTTTGACTAGAGTTGGGTGAGCAGAGCCAGCATCCTAGAGAGGGCAGCTCCAGGCAGGGCACTGTTCATGAAGACATTTTGTTTTTCCTTCACAAACACAGYTCCTGGTGCAGGTATTTAGGGAACAAACAGTCCTTTTGTAGACCAAATATAAGTGGTTTGTCATTATCTTGAGAACAAACTGTTTGTCTTGCCAGYTGTAAACACACTGAGAACAGCTATTTAGTCCTGTCACTACAATTAATAGCAATTTAGGTCACTTTTGCAGTATATACTGGCTGCAGATGTAGTCTCCAAGAGTTTCTTGCTGTCCTGGTAGAAAGGATAGAAGGAAGAGAATTATGTATCATTTCTTCTCTACAACCCATAAGTCATACACCAAAATGCAGAGAAAATGCTGCAAACAAGCACTTCTTTGTGTCCATGTGTGTGTGACAGAGGCAGAAAACACACCCATGCCTTCCTGACAGAGCAGTTCTTGTCAGGCACCAAAGAGGCCATGAGCTTATTTAACTGGACACGAGAGGAATTTGCAAATCACGTGGGTTTGCCAGCACTCCCAGCAGCCTCACAAATGTAAACTCTTCATCCTCCCAAACCCTTCCCTCTCTGAGATCAGACACTGTCATGCATAATGTCCTGTGCTCATTTTTCTCTCATTATTTTCCAGCAGGAGCCGTGTATTTGTGGAAGAGAAAACCTCCTAAGTGGCAGTGTTCTTACTGTGTCTGGCCATGTTTCTGGGTCATCACAGATCTGATTTGCTCTGAGGAAGGAATAAGTCACATTCTCCAGTTTGGGATGGGAATTGAACTCCTTGGCTTTCTGGGCTGGCCCATTATTAAAATCATGGAATATCCTTGGAGGAAAAGGACTCACAGGGATCATCCACTGCAGCTCCTGGCCCTGCACAGACACTCCAAAAATCCCTCCCTCTGTCAGAGAGCATTGTCCAAACGCTCCTGGAGTCTGTGATTGCTTCATATCCACCCCCAAATTTCCTGACCTGTGTGGAAAGGCCCCTTCCAGGTGTGTTTGTTTGCCCCAGAAAAGGAAAAATCCCAGGATTTCAATACCAGAAGGCTGCAACATTGACCCTGGCCCTCACTGACAACGCAGGCTCAGCACTTCCATTCACCCATCTGTCAAAGTTTTGGGGCTGTTTCTCTTCCAATCAATCAGCTCCAAAAAACTGGGGAGAAAAGTGGTGACACCTCGACTTTTAAGTTGGAGAAGAGGCAAAATATCTTTTTTGCAGACCACAAAAAGCAAAGTCTGGCTTTTCCAGTGCCCCTTAGTCCTGTATTTTATACCAAATGAGAGGTAATGGGAAAGAACTAAAGAAACAGTGGATTTCAAGGGGGAAAGAGTTTTGGTGCTGGTGCAAAAAAAAAACAAAGTAGAAGGGATGTAGGAACGTACCTGGGAAAAGCAAGAGGAGTTCCCCAGTGCTGGTGGATCCCCAGGTGTCCTTTGTTGTCCAGAAAAGTCCARGAGATAAGGGACATAAAGAGAGCTCAGATTGAATCCCTGGAATGGACAGATTAAAAAAAAAATTCTGGGAAAASTGTAAGAGCAGAGATTATTTGCTCTGCACCTGTATCCCCTCGCCTGTTGCTAGCAAAAGATCACCCAAGCCTTTTGAGAGAAATCCAAGGGCTGTTGCTTGTACTCAGACTAATATTTGACAGTTGGAGAATAATAAATACTCAGCTTTCAGACAAGCAAAATGTTATTGTTTTACAAAATCCTAACTTGAGTGTGGTAATTAAAAGCATTTTCATCAGGCATTGCCAATTCCGCCTACACGTCAGCGCTCACAACAACTTGTCATCYGTGTGGGAATGGATCCCAAACAAGGCAAGGGCTTTTACAAATGGTTTTTCCCTATTATTTTTAGACTATTTTCTACAGTTTTCTGGGCTGTTGGGAAGCCATAAACCCGCAGCTGATTAAACCTGTCTAAGGAGAGGAAAAATAGGGAAAATGTTCCTCAAGGGTTGTGAAGAGGAACATGACTCTGGTGGTGGAGAGAGCAGAATTCAGCGGGCTTCTCTCATGCTGGGAAGGGTCAGGAACTGCAGACAGAAATTAAGGAAAAATGGCTTTTCACTTCAAGGATTTTTGGGGTTCTTAAGACAAAGGAGRAATTGATGAATTTGACTCCATGTTTTAAGAAGGAGAAGGCTTAACAAGACATTAATTAAAAACTCGTGACTTCTTCCAGAGTTCTGACACAGCTGGACAGTGATTGGTCATTAAGTAAAAWCAATTCACATGAAACCAATCAACAACCACCTGTTGGATAAACAATCTCCAAACCACATTTTTAGGCAGCAAAACACGGGAGAAGCAATGAGATAATATTAATTTCCTTTATCTCTGAAGCTTCTTAGCTTCCCAGGAGAAGAAATCTTGGTGAAAGGATTTTTCCAGAAAATATAACAGTAACACAAGGATAGTGAAGCGCTGGGGTGAATCAACCAGCAGGGCTGGGGAGAGAGGGAAGAGGATGTGAACAGGAGGGTCCATTACTGAACTTTAAAAGAAATAGATTTTTTTTTAGGTTCCTGTCAGAAAGAACAAATATGAGGGTGATATTGTTTGGGATTCACTTTGTGAGGTCCCTTCTAGCSCTACTCTTTGGGGTTTTTGCCAGTAGGTAAATTTGTGTGACCAGGTGCCATGTGCCTGATTCAGAGCACTGCTCCTCTTACACCTTCAGCTCACTCCTTACGCCTGAAAGGCAAGCTCTGGATTCTAGAATAACAAAACCTGCTGAACCATTTGGCTTTGCCATGCGTAGGAAACTCCTCAGCCTGCACTGGGGCCTGGTGCCCACCTTTAAAATGCAGGAAATTGCAGCTGGCAGGGCTGGCACGTCCTGTGCAAGTCTGTGAGGGCAGGCAGGGCAGGCAGGAGCTGAGCTGCTGCATATGGAAAGCAGAAATCCCCGAGGGCTGGCTCAGTGTGTCACACAGTGCTCACAGAAACACTTGCCATTTGAGTCTAATTTATGATTATCCCACTCACTTCAGAAAATCCTGTTTATTTTTCCGAGACATTAATTTTTCTGACCGCAGAGTAATTTTTAACCCAGTTTGTAGTGAGATGCCTGGAATGCTGCGGCTGCTGCTGCCTATGGAGCACGCTGCTCCTGGTGAGCACTTGGCACTCGTGGGACACGGGAGGATGAGGACACAAGGACAAGCCCCCACCAAGCCACCCGCTCCCCTCTGTTCTGCCTGATCCATTCCATCTCTCAGGGTCTCCATCCCAAGCACCTCCTGTGCTTTTAGTGGAAAAATTTCCCATCATATGAGAACTTYGTGTTGAAGTGGAGAGAGAAGAGGGAGAGATCACTTTGCTGGCTACTGTCCCTTGTCACAGAAGCTCTGCTGGCACCACTCGGGGYTAGCTGACCATTCTGTCTGACTCTCAGTTTAAGCCACTGAGGGCTTTGCCTTCCAGAGCAGTGCAGTGCAGTGCACCCACTATGATATTCCAACAGGCATTGTCTTGTTCCCAAATCCCTGTGTCCATCCTGCACCAAGAGCAAGGTCACTTGCAGCAAGCCTGGATTCACCACGAGCCTTTTCAAGCCAACCTGAGGAAGGTTTTAAACGTCCTGGTGCTGTACATTTTGCTATGAATACTTGGGATTTTTTTTGTATGAAGGCTTTAATAGTTGGCCCAGGCTGTTCTCCTCTTTGTGAGGAGATCACCATTGCAACCTTTGTATAATTTATGATTTCATACCAGGAGGAGATGAATAAAAGAGGTCACGTGTAGGTAACATTCCCACCACCACTGCCACTTTCACACTGCAGCCTCAGCACTGAAAAACAGTTGCAGCCACCTGGGCATTGTCTGATAATCAATTTAAACTCCTTTAATTAAAGCAGAAGATGGGTCATCAAGCACACATAACCTACTATGAAAGCATATTTAAAAGATCCCTTCTAGTCACTTTTTTGGGCTGATAAACTTAAAATTTTTAGTCTGGGAAGATATTATTCCACAATTCCACACCACCTGTGGGGGCAGGCTGGGATTTTAACAAGAGCTGGTTGCAGTGCTCTCTCTGTGCCATGATTTCTGTGCCAGTTTGYATTGCTGGCAGAGCTGAAGGCAATGGCATTTCTTTCGAGAAATATTTTCTGCAGCTGAATATTTTATTTTGAAAAGTCTGTTATTGTTGTTAATACCAGTTTTTAGCTGCAGAGAGCAGGCTTATTTTTCCATCTCAGGGGAGATGAAGAACCAGCCTTTGGGTGCAGTTTGGGAAATGCTGATGTTGCCCTCACCCCTTACTGGCTGTTGCAGGTGTGTGACCTCTGTAGCAGATCAGCCCAATATCCACTTTTCAGAACATTTTATTAGGCTGGAAAACACCCAGCAGTGGATCCTGGAGGGAGCTGCCTGGAAGCCACACTGGGCTRAGGAGCTAAGGACATCCTAGGACACTGGTTTAATCCATGGATTGTAATCCAATCCTTCTGGGCTGCTTTGAGGACAGGACTCCTCTTTTGCTGGGGTGGGGGAAAGAGATACCACAGCCCTCCCCTCCTGGGGCTGCAGGTCTGGATGCTGGGCACTGCCCAGCACTTCTTTCCGTGCCAGAAGAGAGAAAAATCTCTTAATTCCAGAGAGAGATAATTATCCCTGACCAAGTCCTCAGTCTCTAATCTGCAAACAGCTGCCAGTACATAATCACCCAGCTCATTAAAAGTGACAGTGCTCCAGCTCCTTGCTTCACCCACATCCTCTCCTCCTGCACTGACATTYCCTCTCATCTCCTCCTGGTCCTGACTGAGGGAGCCGATCCCTCTCCAGCAGCACCACGGACAGGGAGAAGTGGAGGTGGTTCATCCTTCTCCTGCCCTTTCTGGGAAATGAAGGCAGAGCTGCACCCATGAACCTCAGATCATCTCTGGCTTCCCCKTGCTGCTGTTTGGAACCAATCCTAATTCCCAGCTGCTCCTCACTGGATCCCAGGGCCAGAGCTGTTATCAAGGCAATCATGGCCTAAAGGATGGAATGTTTCTGTGKGTAATGACAAAAGTCACTACAGGGGAGTGAAGTTCTCCTGCTGTTGGGGCTGGAACAGAGTGCTCAGAGCAGAAACACTGGAAACATATGGAAATATATAAGAATATTTGGGCTAGGAAGCCTCTGGTGTGTTGGAATTCAGGACATCCCTCTGGTGCCAAGACCCTTGCCAGGGGGCTCAGAGACCTTGGCCCATAGCCCAAGATGCCTGTGGTTTTGATTATGACCCAYGGAGCAAATTACCAGCCTTAGATGAAGAGCTGCAAGCCATAACAGTTTAAGTAGAATGATAGTGAATTTATCATGGGGTGAAAAATAATTTTTGGGGTTTTTAGAATGGGGGTTCAGGRGGCAAGATGGAGGAATCTGGGTGTGTCCAGCCATTCTCCTTCTTCTTCTTGGCCTCCATCTTCTGCTGCGATGGTGGCACTTTTGGATTGGTTTAGAGTAGAAGCTCAGTGTCTAACATAGGTGATGGATATTGGGAAGTTATTGTAAACATTGTACACATAGTTTTTAGTATAAAGAGATAACACTGCCCCGGGGGCAGGCAGAGTGCCTCTGTCTGACCTCGGCTGGACAGGAGAAAGAATTTTGTAGATTAGATACAATAATCAACCTTGAGAATGAGAACTGAAGGGTTCTGACTCCTTCTTCAAGTGCTGGGCTGGGAAAAGAGACTTTCTAACGTATCTCGGGGTCACTGTGAGCAGCAGAGATCCCGAGACTGGTGTCTCTGTGGCATTGGGACTGTGTCAGCCCTTCTTCCTCTGAACCTGCTCCTGCAGACGCTGCCCAGACAGAGGGTATGTGGGCACCTCTCCTCTTCTACTTTTACTCAGCAATACCTAAAGGAGTTGTTCATCTGGGGTGTCCCAGCCCCTTCTGTCAGCACAGCTCCTGTCTGGCACAGGCTGAAACAGCAGCTAGCACTGATGTCTCCCAATAAGCCTGTCTAAATTGCCTTCTTTGTTTTGCAGATATTCCCATGTTATTCTGAATTTATTGAGACACCAATTTTCTTTTTGGAGTAGGTTGATCTCTCAAGCTGCCTGTTCCTTTTGGAGAAGAAACTAGGAAAAACTCACCTGCTAAATGGCAAAAACACCTAACTCTGTCTGTGTCTCAGGCAGAACTCTGTGTGCACATGTGTGTGTGTGTGTGTGTGTGTGTGTGTGTAAAGCTCTGTGAACTCCACTTGCCAAGGTAGAAATGATGACAGAAAGCCAGAGAAATGTCTCTGGCTCTAAAACTTAAGGTACCCGCAGCACCCTTGCATGTATTCCCACAGGAAGCGGGTTTTGAAGTCTCTGTGGACAGCTTTAAGGTCTGAGTTTGAAGCAGCTCCAGGCTGTGTGGGAAAGGCTGCTGGACCTGTCTCTGCTTGCTCTCCCTCATCCCTTCTGGGGCCAGTGCTGGGCCTGACATCCTAACAGCTGCAAGATCCAGCTAATCCCATCTCACCAGTGAAATGGCCCTAAATCATCCCTGTCTGATTCTGGACTCCAAAGAGACATTTCATGGGTGATTGTGAGTGATACAGTGTGTGGTAATGGATGTATTTAAATGGGATTTATGGGTGACACCTGTCACACAGAGCCTTCCATCAGTGACAGGCTGCAGAGATTTACACAGTGACGCTGAGATGTGAGCTGCTCCCTCGGCACTGTTGGAGCCTTACAGGGTTTGTCAGGAGCACAAACTGGGCTCCTTTGGCCACTGGCTGGGACAGCACCACACAAAATCTCTGCCAAAKGCTTGAGTGCATTTGGCATCTGTCCATAGAGGATTTCCTTAGCCCCAAAGCTCTGTTTGCCTTTTCCTCAAACACTGTGGGAGKTGTTTCAGTGAGTCCTTGGTCACCAGAGCTTCACAGGAGCAAGCAGCGTCCCAGAAGAGCCCCACCACATGRTTCCTCCTGCTTCCCATGTGCTTCCCACAGTTCATAGTGTCCTAGAATGGAAGGGGCTTCAAAGCTCATCCAGTGCCACCCCTGCCATGGCAGGGACATTTCCACTGTCCCAGG
>JACDOX010000226.1:532653-553077 GCA_014549065.1 Cardinalis cardinalis | reverse complement strand
TGCCCCCAGGGCTGGGCACAGCACCCAGAGGTGCCTCCTTTGATTTGCTGTGTTGAACAGTGCCGTTTCTGCACCCCAATGCCTGCACAAACATATTGCCATGCACAGGATCCATCCTGCTATTTTCAGTGGCTTTTTCCTGGTTATTTGAGACCTTGTAGGATTAGATCCATACTGCATGATGAAATAATTTTTTTTCCCTAGGCTGCATTGAACACTGGGAAAACTGAGTCTGCAGCAATAAACAGAATCCATATTTCTAATCCATTTTAAACCAGAAAGGAGATTTTTCACAAACTTCCTCAGCTCTGAAGATTCTTCAAATCCTCTTCAGTCCCTTTAAATATTAAATCATTCTCATGCACACACCAGGCATAGCCCATCTCAAAAAGCAGGAATACCAGCAAATCATATTCACATGCACATTCTTTGGAGCAGTTGTTAAACTTGTGGGTGAGCTGACTGAATTAGTGGAACCGAATATTTGACTAAAATAAAAATATCTTTGGGCCTGACAACTGGAAATCAGTTTGCTACAGTGATTTCTGATAGACAGTTGTACTGCATGAGCAAATTCCATGCTTGGGGAAAAAGGATCAAGAGACAGGATGAATAAGAGGTATAGTTAATAATAACTAAGCATTGAAAAATTATCCCTATGGTGCTGGCCATTCTGGGCTGCTCTGCTTTCCCTGACCCACAACTGTGTTTTCCTAGCAGAAGTRATTAGGTTTTAATTCAGATGTAGTTTCAACACCCTTCCTTCAAGCTGGTTTGTAGCTTACTCTGAAAATCTCCCAGCTGAAACCAAAGTGTGGGGATAMACTAATGAGGGACCACATAAATATATCTCCAGAGAGGGAGGATTTGATTAACCTGAGCTCTTTGCATTACAAACGCTGTGATTTGCCAGGGAGATGAGGATGAGTTGTTGCAGGATGAGTTTCTCTGATCCACGCCCTACCCACAGCCTTCATCCCTCATGGCCACTCACTAAGATGTGCAATTCATACTTTTTTTCATCCTGCTTACCAATACTTTCCTCCTTCTTCACAGCAGGAGACCACACAGAGCACAAAGAGGGAGGCAGTGCTAYTCCTGCCCTGCACTGCAGCACAAAACCCATTAATTGCACTTTTGGCAGTGAAGCCCAATGAGGTACGTGCATATAGGGCTCAAAGCTCTTTAAATATGCAGGAAATGTTCCCCTAACAAGCCTTCACTACTTGGGAGCTGCTCTGCAAAGTTCCAGTGGCAGAGGAGTGGCTTTTCTGAGTTCAGTGCCATTGAGATGGGTGATTGTGCTTGGGGCAAAGGTGGCAGCAGCTGGTTCAGGCATGTGAGGGCTGGGGCTGCTTTTTAACCCAGTCCTGAGGAAGTCCTGCACTCCCAGGAGTACTGAATATAGCAGCAAAGAGGATAATGTTATGCAGCTTGATATGACTCAATGAAAAACACCCACCAGGGCACCCTGAGATTAAACAGGTGCTCTTTGAGCCCCTCATGTCAATGCTCTGTGGCTTTGCAGGGTGGCTGCACTTCTAGCACCTCACAGTGAATCATATCCATTTCCATATCCATATCCATTTCCATATCCATATCCATATCCATATCCATATCCATATCCATATCCATATCCATATCCATATCCATATCCATATCCATATCCAGGGTCTTACTCCTTTGGCAACCTCCTCCCCCATGACAGTGGAGACAAAGCTATGGCATGATTTCCTGCCTCTCTGCCTGTGTCACAGAATCACAGAATCCCAGAATCCCAGAATAATGAGGTTGGAAGAGACCTCTAAGATCATCAAGTCCAACCTGTGCCCTAACACCTCAACTAGACTCTAGCACCAAGTGCCATGGCCGGTCTTTGTTTAAACACACCCAGAGATGGTGATTGTACCACCTCCCTGGGGAGAGCATTCCAGTACTTTGTTATTCATTCAGTGAAAAATTTCTTCCTAATATCCAACCTACACCTTCCCTGACATAGCTTGAGACTGTGTCCTTTAATTTGGACCTAAAGTTGTTTTTCACTGCCTGTCCTCAGTTSTCAGGGCACAGCTGAAGAGCCCTGGGCTGGGTTTCAGGGTGAGGCGAGGTAACTGGTGCTCCCAGCAAGCAGAGAGGAGCTTRGGGTCACCCAGTCCAGCTTCCCATGGCCAGGCTGTGCTTTGGGATSCAGATGTATTAAACAGAAGGTGGGCTCAGGAATGAAAGAGCAGCTCTCAGAACCAGCTAATCCTGGTTGTATCCAATTCAGAAATGGCTGCTGATCCAGAGGAACTGGAAAGAAGAGCCCTGAAGAGAGTGAATTTATATTCTGAGCTTTTGCTTCTCACTCACAGCTGTCTGAAAAACATCACTCCCCCCCCCCGCCCTGAGCTACTCAATGAGAAGAGCACAAGGAGAAGGAACAGCTCAGATCTGGATGGGCTGTTTGTCAGGTATGAATTCTCTCATCCAGCCACTCTCACTTCTATTCAGCACATGTAATGAATGTCTGAAAAATCTGGAAATTTATGTTCAGATCAATGGGAGCTGATTAATTACCTAAGATGTATTCAGATAACAGAGTTGAGAGGAAAAGCAAAGGCAATGCTTTCAAAAATGCTCAATGAAGTAAACCAAGTACATTGGGAATGTGTTTAAAGGATAAGTGCAAAGACGACCCAGGCAAGCGAGGTATCAAAGAAAGGAGACATCCAAAAGCCAGTCTTACAATCAACAACATAGACATGAAGGAGAAAAGAAATCTCTAAAGCTATTAAAAATCTGGAAACCTATTAAAAATGGATTTAAAAAGGTACAAGRAAATCAAATCAAGAGACATGGAGTGGCACTTGCAAAAGAAACCTTAAACAGAGTGGAAAAATTACTCTGTGATCGAAGTGAATTTGAATAGTGGCTCCAGCCATGATGGAGAGCAGCACTTTCTGATTTCACAGGCCAGCAACTAACAGATGGAATGTAGATGTGTCTTCAGCCCACAGGAACCCTCCAGGGGGTTCATCCTGTCCAGCTGTGGTGTCCCCACCTCATGTGACCAATGATTGCAGAGATAGTTAAAAATCCARGCTCTGCTCTGCCTCCTGCTCCAGCAGCACATCAGCAAACCCTGCCCGTGTCTCAGATGTGTGTTTGGAGCGGGAAGAGCACAGGACAGCCAGAGCAAGGGAAAGGCAAGTGAGAGCTGAGCCTGTCTCCCAACTCCCTGCCCAATTAACCCTCTCAACACCAGGGGCCTTGCAGAGAGGTTGTGCCCAGCCTGCACTGCTGGACACAGCTCAGCACCATGAGGATTTAATCTGTCAGTGGAGCASACTCTGAGCCAAGGGCATGGGAGAAAGCTGAGTTAATATTCACACAGAGGAAGCTCATGGCCTGATGTGCAGTCTCAAAGCACAGCCCTTCTACAAAGAACTAACATTTTACCCCGTATGTGATGGGGAATCTCTTCTGCTGCAGCCTTCCAGAAACACCACAGCCAAGCACCAATACCTGGGATGAAAGCAGGTGCTTCAGGAGGTTAGAATGGATTTTCCAGCTCTGCCCCTTCCAGATAAATATTGACCAGATCTGCCTTTCTTGTCTCTTCCAGATGAACATTTACTGGCAGCTCTAATTTCCCCCACTTTTTCACTTTCAGTTTTATTTTTTCTGTACTAACATCAACACTAACACCCAAACATCACTTCAGTGGCAAAGGAATAATAAAGTTCCCACAAACCAGGTAATTTTCCTAAGACAATCACGTGAAAGGTTGAACATTCAGAGATACCAGAGGCATTAGTGCTGACCATCATTGCTGCACCTCCAGGAGAAGCAACCAGGCAAGTCTGGCTGTGCTGCAGGMATGCTGAGCCACACCTCTCACCTCCTGCCCATCCCCTTTTCTCACATCACCCTCCCCAGCCAGGGCATGAGAAAAGACCTCCAGCACCCACACCACACAGCCCACCAGGGATGTCTCCATCTCTTCTCCAAGCCAAGGTTTAGTTTCCTCCTTCCCCTCATCTTCAGGAGACTTTTCCAGACCATTGCTGCTCTTCTATTAAAAATCTCCTCATGCCTTCCTGAATGCTTTCATGGCCTGCATGCTGCGTTTGTTCTTGTTCCAAGACAGTCCTTTAGCTTAAGTAGATTCCCTCCTCCTCTCTGTTTATTCCCCCCTCTCTCATTGCACTCAGGTCTCTTTTGGTCATTGTTTGCTCCTCCTGCACCAGCCAAGCCTCCCTGTCTCTGGGCAGACAAACTCAGCCCCTTCCAGAGCCTTTCCCAGGGAGGAGAGGTCTGCAGAGCTCCCGGCTGTGCTCACACCTGGGCAGGGACACAGTTCCCACCCTCACCCATTCCCAGGGGGATAAACATTGCCTGGGATCAGCCTTTTCCAGAGCTGCTCCGTGCTGGCAGCTCCCCCTCCCCTGTGACAGAAGAGTGGAAACAACTTTCTCTCTTCTGCTGTTTCCAAGTGATGAGGCCCAAGCTCCAAGCTGAAATTCTTGTTATTACTCCCAGAGTGCACAGCTCTGCACTTTGTACTATTACATTTCATTCTGCTTCTATTACTTCCCTTGTCAGGATCATCCAAGTGTTTTATTTGTTATATTTGATCCGATTTTCCATTTACCTTCGGGTCTTTAATTATTCTTTCCTTGCAAATTTATTCTGAGCTTTGCATACCGTTGATGTCTCTAGTTGCCTGGATCCTTTATTTCTTTTTTAAAACTGGCTTGTCATTTTTCTGCTTGACTTATGTATTAAAAATCCTGGAGAGTGGACTCATGATTTCATGTGCCAGTTCTTTTAGGAGTCTGTGTTGGATTATTTGTTCCCCCTGGCTTCAGTGCATTAAAGCTCTTTCAGTTTTGCTTTCACCTTGGTTGCTGAAATTTCCATTTTTATAAATCTCATGCCCGTTAGTGATCGTCCCTGTGCCCTTGTGTCCTGCATCAGCCTCTTTATTAAAAATTGAAGCAAAATATTTTTTTTTTTTATTTCACCCCTCTTGCTTTCTTTTTTGTCTGTGTGACCGGGGATTTTTTAATGTAAAATAAATTTGCAAGTTGTAACTCCGCTTGAGTTTTGGGAACTTCTTCCATAAATTTGATGGAACAACCTTTGTTCAAGGGTCTGCAGGTGACCACAGCCCCTCTCCCCTTAGGAATACTCTAAGCACTACTTTTAACACTACTGGGCAGCTGAAGAAAAAGTAGTCAGATTCCCTTCTTCTGCTCTTATTTGGTAACAATAAGAACAACCTTGTTCACCTGCTCCCCTAACGGCAAAATCTTATGGCAACAATAAAGTAAGAACCGAAACAAGAAACTTTTCTGAGAAATCAGCAACCTTTTCCCCTGCACACGTGGTTCCTGTGGTTGGATTCTTATTTAAAACAGCTCAGGTCACTGATACTGCAATTTAGATCTGACTAAAAAAACACCTCTCTGCAAAAAGCTGAGGTTTGTCCTCTGCATTTCTTCTACTTGAAGATTCCTCAGGTGCCTACAAGTGCAGTGTCTCTGGATGGGTTCTAAATAGCCCGACCAAGCAAACAAAAAACAGTTTTAAGGGGAGCCAGTGTTAGAGGTGAGAACCTGGAGAGCTTTGTTCCGCACAAAGATATTCTGCAGCAAAATAGGACATCCTGCATCAGCCTTTCCCATCCTCTCTTTTGTTTGAGTGTTTCTCATCTGGTTTGCGTTCTTCATTTTTTTGGTTTTGTTTTTGGTTGGTYGGTTTGATTTGCTTTGGTTTTAGTGAGATTCATTATTTCATATTGAAATATTGAAATATTAAGTTTAGGATGAGACAGCAGGATCCACTCATTTTTAGTGTCCAGTGGAAAGCATTTCTCATCCCAGTGAAAAGTGCTGACATGCCAAAGTCTTTCCCAATTTATACTGGGATGAAACCATTTTAAAAACCATTCTTATTAAAAAGAAGAAAACATTATATCCCTGAGTTTAGGGCCGCACAAACCTGGACCTAGCTCTGGCTTTTCCTTGAGCTAATCCAGCACCTCATGTCTAACCCAGTCCCGTGTTCCCTCAGGATTCTGCTGTCCCAAACACTTTTGGGATGGTCCAGGAGGGACAGGAGTGTCCTCATGTCACACAGAGCTAGAGGTGAAACCAAGAAAAGAGAGAATTCCAGTGGGTGTGGGGCTGGGGTGGATGGGAGCAGGCATCTCAGGGAGAAGGGGAGGCTGTGGGAGCAGCAGAGAGGGGTGGCTGAAAGGCAGGGGGGGATCATACAAATAGAGAAACACATGAACTCAGCATCTCTGGTGCCCAGAGATTCCCCAGCTCTTGGTTTTCCATATGGAAGATCCTCACTGAGGAATTATTCTGGGGGATGCAGTCCAACCCCAGCTCTGCTGATGGTCCTGAGGGTCCTGCCAGGTACATCCTGCAGGTCCCACTGGGGGTTTGCCAAATGCTGAGTCCAAGCCATGACACAAATCTGTTATGATAACCCCATAAATCTCTGTCTTTAGAGTTCTCCCAGCTCTGCTGCAAAAGGCAACGAGGACAGAGAAGAGTTCTTGAAAAGGATTTGGTCAAGAAAAGAGTTCTAGTTTTTGTCTGAACTGCTCACTTCCTTCACAGTGAAATAATTCCTTTACTAATGAGGTCCAGCCCAACTTAGGAAAAGAAAGTGAGATAATTCAGCATTTGTTACTCCTCTGATTAACCAAAAATGTGATTTTAGGCAGTGATTTTTCCCTATCAGACCTCCCAGATGTGATTATTTGCCACATTATTTCATTTTGCTAATGAAATCTAACGTGTACTAATAAAGACTAGATTGGCCTTGACAATGCCACATTTTACTCCAATTCACGCAAAAACTACCAGAGAATGACCTTAGGAGCACAGGGAAGTTGTGTGGRTGCTGCTGCTGGAGCTCCCTTTGTGTGGGATTTTCCACAGGCTGCATTAGTGGGACTGAGCCAGCACAAAGGCTYCATCTGAGAGCTCATCACACACTCATTTACTGCAGGTCCTGCTATAAATAATGCATCCAGTGGGGAGCTGAACAGCCCTTCATGGAGTAATGCACTCAGGCTTCTTCCTCCCACAGAGGCCAAACCCCACGTGTGTGTGCTGGGATCACAGGAGAATGTTCCCAAATCACCTCGGTGACTTGGGCTCAGGACAGGAAAGACTCTGGGGTTCAGGTCTTACATCTCAGTCAAGGTATTATATGTCTGCCATGCTATCTCTTCCTTTATTGTCAGGAAATGCTGGCTGAAAAGCAGAAAGCAGGCAAAAGATCTGTTTGGATATTCCATGGGGTTGAGATGTGGGTTCCCTGTGGGGTTTTCCAGTCACTCCAGGGAGGACCAGCAGAGGAGRGGAGGACAAGAATGGTCACAGCTGCACTGTCCCTGGAGACCCCAGGCTGCTCTTGGCAGGGATGGGGATGAGGACTCATCACAGCCTTAGTCCAACACCTGTAAAATGAGAAAATTATTGGTAAAATTGACTTTGAGAAATGGGGTCAAAAGTTTTTCTGAAAATCCATTTTTTTCCATCCAAGAGGAGGATCCAGGTGATCCAGTCTTCCTGCTCTAGCACTGCCTGTGCAGTGAGGATGGAACCTGGAGCTGCTCCCACAGAGCTGTGCAGTCTGCGCCTCTCCAGGTTTCCAGCACAGGGGCGGTTTTAGTGACAGACTGGATATTTTTGGTTTCTCTTCCACCTCTTCTCTCTCAAGAATCTGAAGAGATCTTGGCTGACACCTTCCCTGCCTTGTCTGCTGTTTTGCTTTTTTTTCCCCTCCTTATTCKTTCAGTTAACCCCCTCTTGTGTCCCCTTACAAAACCCTGATGGGGCTTTGGCCTTTCTAGCCACAGACATGCCACAGCTGTGTGGGGTTTGTACCATTCAACATGAATAATGGAGATTCCTTGGAGTTTTCAAGCTTTTCCTTCCCTTCAGTGGCATTTCAACAGTGCCACAATTCTTTTTGCAGCCTTCCAGTCTCTGACACGAGAAGCTGTCTCGCTGCCTGTTTCACTGGGGGCTGGTTTGGCCTCAAGTCCCCTCACATCCTTCACCAGGGTGGTTTCTTCTCTCTGTTCATGAAGTTTCTATAGGACAGGAGAGGCATTTCCCCAGGACAGGGATCAATTATGGATGTGAGATCCTAACACAGAGTGTCCCCAAGGCAGCTGAAAAAGCAAATAAAGAGAGTTCTGTGGCATGCTCTACTTTGCCTCCACCCTGGAARGGTGTTGTGCAAGTGCCTGGGTCTGGAGCAGGGATGTGTAGTTGCAGGTGAAGGTAGCACACACCCAGGGATGGTGCTGATGGCTTTCTTGGGCAGAGATCCTCAATCCAGAACCATTTTTGCCCAGCATGGAGTGCAGGAGTGAAACAAGGCCATGCTCACACCCATGAGGCAGAGCCTGAAGGCCAGTCACATTCAGAAGGTGATTTTTACCAGCTGCCATGAAGAAAACCCTTCAAACTCTCCTAAAAACCACCATAAAATTGATGTAGCCCCTTGGGAGCCTTGAGATGTGTTCTGTTTGTACAACAGCGAGTTCAACAACAGCGTATCCACAGGCCCTGAGCAACAGCCTCTGGAGGCTGTCCTTGGGGTGCAGTTTGAGCTGCAGACACATCAGGGGCACCCTCAGCTGCCCTGGCACTGCCCCYGCCCCCTCCAGGCTCCAATTTGGAGATTGTTTATCCAACAGGTGGTTGTTTGATTGGTTTCATGTGAATTGTTTTTACTTAATGACCAATCACAGCCAGCTGTGTCAGRACYCTGGCAGAGTTTTCCTCATCATTCTTTGTAGCCTTCTGTCTGTATCCTTTCTCTACTCTTTAGTATAGTTTTAGTATAGTATTCTTTAACATAATATCATATCATAAAATAATAAATTAGCCTTCTAAGAACATGGAGTCAGATTCTTTCCTTCCTTCCATCATCTGGGGCACCTCACAAATACCACATAAACCTGCTGGGATGTCTGGGGAARAGCCTAGCAAAGGCATCTGGAGTGGGCTCAYAGACAGGAGTGATTGTTTGTAAAGCTGKTAAACTGTCAGCAACACAAGGATACACCACAACAGCTTAATCAGAAGCCCCCACCTTGCCCGTGGCTCCTCCTGCCCCACACACTGCCCATCCCCAAGGCTGAGCCCTGCAAGAAGCCCTGGGGCTGTGGGGCAGGGTCCCACTCTGGGCAGCCTCCACCCCCAACTGGCATCAAAATTCAGCCCCTGGCAACTTGGGATGGAATCAAATCCCTGCTTACACCATGAGAGTCCCCAGCTTATTAAGCAGRGAAGCAGCAGCCCAGCTTTGTTTGAGAGAGGATTTAGGAAATGTAACAAGCTGTTTTGCTGTTAGATGCTGAAAGGGGAAGAACAGAGCTGTAGTAGTTGTGTTGGTTGGTTGTTTTTTTTTTTTTCCTCAGTCCCTTTTTATCTTTTGGCAGCCCTTTGTACAATTAAATAGCTCCACGGGGATGCCATATGTTGCCAATAGTTTTACACTTCTCAGTAGTGGGAGGCTGGAACACTTTCCAAATTGACATGATAGGAACCCATTACAAAATTCTTCTCTAAGAGGAACAGCTAAATGTTCTGTCAAGGAACTGAATTAAAAATAGACCAACTGCTATTGTTATCTCCCCTGAAGAATGCACTTGGCATCGCCCACAGCATGGTACAGCTGGTGGTACATCTCTGCTCCTGGGAGCCCCAGCAGGAGCCTGGAGGGCTCTGAGGGGTGAGGGGCAGGGCTGGGGCCAGACCCTGGGGGCACAGGGGTGGGTTTGGGACCTGCCTTCCCTTCCCCACAGCAGCTGAGCAATGTGGTCCCACCAAACCCACTGCCCTGGGCGAGGTGCTGTCCCAGCCATGTCCCTGCCTGCCACCATGGGGGACACCCCAAGAGGGACACCACGGGGCTCTGTGCCTTGCCTAAGCTCCATCACCCCCCAGATAAACCTTTCCTGGTGTGCTGGGGCACAGTGTCACCCAAGTGCTCCTTGGGGCAGAGCTGGGAAGTGTCAAATCCACTTCAGTGCTGTCYGCTGGTCCAGCACACAAYACCTGCTCCAGATGGATTTTACTKCCCTGTGAAGGTGCTGAGGCCCTGGCACAGGGTGCCCACAGAAGCTGTGGATCCCTGGAAGTGTCCAAGGCCAGGCTGGACAGGGCTTGGAGCAGCCTGGGTGTCCCTGCCCATGGTATTTATGGTCCCTTCCAACCCACACCACTCTGTGATTCTACAGTTCTATGAATTTATTTCCTCACAATCTGATGCCTTCATGAAAATAGACATTTTTTGCCCTCCCCCATCTCCCCCTTATCTTTGACAGCCTTGTTCTTTACTTGTTTGCTCAGTGACTCCTCTCTGCAGGGCTGGTTCTGCTGTGGGACCCTGGTGACACGTCCAGCACGCCACTGTGGGTGGTGCAAGGGGGATCTCTTAATAGCTTGATAACAGCTATTAAGTAAATATCACACACTGGAACAAAATACTTCATTTCAACCTCAAACAGGGTGGGGTTAACTACCAGAACTGAGTTGTTTACCTTGGGCTGAAATGCCTGAATAGGGGGACTTTAAAAATCTGCTCCCATGAATTACTGGCTTCCACAAGGGCTTCTGTTCTATGGTAGTGACAGCTTAAATAAGCAGAAGGATTTTCTTTTTTGTCTCAGTTATGCCTCTCCTACAATCCCAGAGCATCATTCACRCAATCAAAAATTGCCAGTGTGCCAGGTACTGCAATTGCAGTCCGAGCTGCACCTTTATTTACTCTGATGCTGTGCTGACACTGAGTTAGTTTAAAAAAAAWCAGATTAAAAAAAGCCTCTGTGATTCTTACTTGAAGTTTGCACTAAGAAACAATAAACYAGCCGCAAAATAACCAGGTGGCAATGTTGGGTCAGGGTGAATGGATCGGGTTTTGGTTGTCTGGCCCTGCAGTGAGCCATGCTGAGCCTCCCTGGATCCCTGGGATGAACCTGGGGTCGTGTTTGTGGAGCTCTGCTGAGAGGAAAGGTCTGTTAACCTGACTGCACCCCACCTTAACGGTGTCTGCACACCTCTGTGAGCCCAGTGACATGTGTCTGTGCTTGCAGAGCTCTGCAGCTCTCTCTGCAGCTGTGTCCAGGGGCCAGATGCACTGAACACAAAAATATAACCAGTGCACTGGACACATAAAATATAACCAGTGTAATTTAATGCAGTAATTCAGACACCTGGGCTCTTAGAGGGCCAGCTCCAAAACAAGGGATTTCTCATGTGTCTGCCAAAACCCCTCAGAGGTCAGTACCTAGTGGGTTCTGTGTTGTGTGGGTACAACTATGAAAGATGCATTGTAGTAGGACCCAWGAGGGGGGAKTTTAGATTATTGGCTTTAAGGCGTTTACAGCATGGTGTGGCAAAAGCTGATAGGCCAAGAAACACTGATAGTGTATTGTAATTGAGAAATAGTTGGCTTCTGGTTGTGATGATGTGAGTTATAACATCCATATTGTCTCACCCTTCACATGAGACTGAAAATAGAATAAAAGTTTTGAAAACACCTCTCAGTTACCCCATCTCTGAATCAGAAAAGAATCTAATCCAACAGTAGAGCACATCCAGAACTATGCTATAGCAATGCCACTTTGATAAATTAAAACTCAGAGGATAACATGATCCAATTGTTATTTCCTTTTTGCCATTGGGGTCACTTGATCAAACACTGTTGGAATTCAGGACGTCCCTCGGGCTGTCCTGGACTGCCAAGACCCTGCCAGGGGGCTCAGAGACCCTGGCACACAGCCCAAGATGCCCCTGTGGGTTTGATTATGACCCATGGAAAAAGTTACCAGCCTTATATGAAGATCTGCAAGCCACAACAGTTTAAGTAGAATGATAATGAATCTACCATGGGGTGAAAAATAGATTTTTGGGGGTTTTAGAATGGGGGTTCAGGGGGCAAGATGGAGGGATCTGGGTGTGTCCAGCTTTTCTCCTTCTTCTTCTTGTCCTCCATCTTCTGCTGGGATGGTGGCACTTTTGGATTGGTTTAGAGTAGAAGCTCACTGTCTAACATAGGTGAGGGGTATTGGGAAGTTATGGTAAATATTGTACACGTAGTTTTTAGTATAAAGACATAACACTGCCCCGGGGGCAGGCAGAGTGCCTGGATTGTCTTGCTGAGCTGACCTCAGCTGGACAGGAGAAAGAATTTTATAGATAAGAAACAATAAACAACCTTGAGAATGAGAACTGAAGGGCTCTGACTCCTTCTTCGACCGCTGGGCTGGGAAAAGAGACTTTAACACATCTCAGGGTCTCTGCGAGCAGCAGAGATCCCAAGAAAAYGCCACCTCAGCTCCTTCTCCTCCCTGCATCCCACCATGACAGCCACAGCTACAGGGAGGGCTGTCCCCAGCCTGTCCCCTTCTGCCRCTCACCATGGAGCCTCTGAGGGCTCAGGAGGCCTTTGGGTCGCCCATTTTTGGGGGGATGCTGCAAACCCTCCGTGCCTTAGGTGGGAGCAGGTATGGACCCACCTGGCCCTGAGTCATGTCCCAGCCAATATTTTGCCTTCCAGACAGGCGTAAGTGCCTGCAGGCTGGAGTAAATCAGCATTTCAGCCTCTGAGGCCAAATCCAGCCTCWGGCAGGTGGAGGATTTCAGAGGAGCTTGGACCTGGCTGCTCTGGCTCCCTTTGTGATGCTGCCAGATTAGAGCTGGGCAGAGCTGAGCTCTTGAAGGGCTGCACAGAACTGGAATGACTTCCCCCTCCTGTCCTTTCTGGGCCCTGAGTGTGGCCCCACATGGGAGGATGGAGCCACCCCTGGAGGAAGGAGATCCATTGTGCCTTTCCTGGGACGTGCAGAGCTGCTGGAGGGGCTGTGGGGAAACCTGAGCTGTGTCTGTGCAGGAGCTCAGGCTGGATCATCGAGCTCTGTCTCCTCTGAAGCTCAATGAATCTAGAAAACCATCTCCCCTTGTCATCTGTGCTGAGAGATTCACAGCACCTGCACAAAAGTGCTTTTATGTCTGCTTCATGCATATTGAGAGTTGACATTAAAAGAGGGGGAAAGAAAGAACAATCCATTAGGCTCTGTGCACTAAATCCTAGATTTCAAACTGACACATCTAAAAATACCTGTGATATGAAAGCAGATACAGCATGATAATTATATACTGCAGGTCTATTGTGCCATTGTGTTCCATATGGGATTCCAGGAGCAAACCAAGCTGGTTCAAATGGGGAACCTTGCTGCTGGATGCATTAATACCAACAGCATCTCAAAATGCTCCAGACCCTGAACCAGGGCTCCTCAGTGCTGGGAGATGGCTCTGGGTGGCTCTTCCTTGCCCAGGTTTGATGGATTTCTTTGAAGAGTTCTTTGGTAGCTGGCCTGAAAGCAGTTTCTTGTGAGAAGTGGTGAGCATCTGTGCCTTCCTAAATTCTGGAGAAATTTCTCATGTCCTCAGATGTGGTAGAAAGAATGGGTCATTAAATTACTGCCCTCAGGTTGGCATGGGGGGAGCCACCCAGGCTCTGAATCATTTAACCATGGCAAAGGATGAATTTTGTGTTTCGGGCAATTTCCTGTAGTTAAAAACGTCAGTGAAAATTAAGATTAAATTGTAGTCTCATTAGTTAATGACTTAATTTTATATAAATAGACCCAGTAAATCATGTTCATTATTGCATAATAACACAATAATGTGTTTGTTTGTGTTGAAAATGATCTCCAGAAGATGCACCATCCATATCCCTGCATACAAACCATCTCCCAGCTCTCCCACTCTGACTCAGTGACAACACAAAGACACACTTGCCTAAAAATCAAGCCTGCTGCTAGAATTCTGCTTCCTGCCTGAGAAAACATGAAATATCCCCTTCATCCAGGTGAAACAGCAACAGACTGGTTTGGAAACAGCTATTGAGGGAGCAGGGTGGAAGACAGACCCACGCTGCAAAGTCCTGGGGTCACCCAAGTGTCCCTGGTGCTGGGATCTGTGCTGGCATTTTGCAGCTTGCAATGATTCTGAAAAGTCCTGGTCAGTGGGGTTGGAGAAGGTCCCATTCCCTTGGTAAAGGTTTTTTGGGAGCCTCTGGCTGGCTCTGCCARCCTCACCTTCCACGTGGCTGTGTCACTGATCCAGCTGGGATCCCCCAGATGAAAGACTCKATAAAAAGGCAAGTTATTCCCTGTAATTTAAAAGTATTGCCAACCCCAACTGTTCAAAACTTCTGAGGTTCCCAAACCACAAAACCAGCCAAACTGTCACAAGGTTTTCACTTTTAATTGGAACTCCTCCTTGTTTTCCTTCTGGTTTTTGAGCCTGGGTTTGGGACCTGTTCTCATTTGCAGGGAAAAGTCACGACGAAGCACAAAATCTCTGGGTTTCAGAAGTGAAACCCAAATATCTCTCCATCACGTGTGTCTCTCTTAGAAATGGGGTTTCTAAAATGTCAAAGAGGGGGGAGCATCCTGAGAACAGCCCCAGAGAGGAGCAGGTGCCTCTTTGCTTCCCGTGCGTGGCTCCTCAGCTCTGCTGCTGCCAGAGGGGAACACAGACCCCCAAGGCAGCTTTGTCCTTTCCCAGGGAGAGCCAGGGCAGCTCTGTGGGAGGAAATCACTCCTGCTGCTCTCTGAGAACAGCACCTGCATTGAAGTGGGTCAGAGAGAGCTGTGAAGTTCACACGTCCCTGCTGTGAGAGCAGGGGACGTGTGACAGGGAGGGYGCGGATCTCACCTCTGCTGCTGAGCTCTGCTGCCAGCAGAGGTGGCCAGCACAGGGCATGTGATTGATACTGGTGCTCAATGCCAGAATCGCCAGAAAACCCCTCAGGAAGAGCCCCAGAGGGAGGTGATTTGTTTTTGCAATTGTTTGTTGCCTAATGGGGATGGTCTCTCCAGCCTCTCCTGGCAGTGAGCTCTCTGTGTTTTAGGGGCACTGAAAGCAAACACTACCCAACCACAGTGTTTCAGAACTGAGGTTTGAGCCTCTTTGTGTCTCTTCCTGTGCTCAAACCACAGGTCAGGCTCTCAGCTGTGCTTCTGGAGACAAGCAGAGTTTTGCTCCCACAGGTGGGACATACAAGCCAGGGTTACAGTCCCCTGCCAGGGCACAGAGCTTGGCTCGTGTCCYTTTCCTCAGGAAATGAGGGAAAACAGGTCCCAGGTGTCCCAAATCCTTGTCTCKAGCAGTAACTCCTGCACAAGGCATGGCCACGAGTCTGGGATGAGCACGTGGGGGGAGAATGAGTGGGGGGAGAATGAGTGGAAAATGAGACCTGCAGGGGTTGAGATGGGCAGTGCCCACTCCCAGTGATGGAGGGGCTGGAATGGCATCCCCCAAGGTGCTGTGGAAAAAGCTGCTCCTCTGTGCCTCAGCTTCCCCCTCTGCTGCTTCTGGAGACAGGCATTCCTGGGAAAGGCTGGAGTAGCAAACCCCAGAGGACAGAGCAAGCCCAGATTTGCTCAGGAACCCCCCTGGCAGCACCAGGACCTGCAGAAAGCTCTCTGGGGCAGACAGCCACGGCCCTGGGGATGGGATGCCTCAGTCCTTGGGGCTGCTTTATCATTACAGCTCTTTCTGTCAGGCTGCTTCAGCATCTGCCCAGAGCAATGAGGCTTTTCCCAGCAGAGACCCCTTCTCTTAGCACTGACAAGACCCAGACCTTGAAGAAGGAGTCAGGGAGCAAAAAGCCATGAGGTGGGTGAAGGCAAAACACAATTTCAGTGACTGTGTAACCCTGGCTCTCTCCATATGTGCTTTTTCTTGCTTTTCCTCCCAGCTTTCAAGAATCTGTCACAACAGTTTTCCACTGAAACACCTCTCCTGGCAGAAACCTGACTTTAGATACCATTATTTGTACAATTTCCTAAGAACACATGCTGCTCTAAGGACTTCCCTACTTGTTTAAGGTCACTCACCCTGCAGTGCATCTCCCTATCAGTGCCAGGTGTGTGTGTAACACTGAAATTCTCAGGAACAGGAGCTCTGAAATCCGTCCTACCAGGAAATTAGGACAAAGGGAGATACTACACCTTCCCTCGTTATTCTTCAGAGAGAGAAAAAAAGTTGCAAAGCAGGAAGAGAAAGGGGGTTGTGTGAGTGGCAGAAAGGAAAAAATAAAAGGGGGAAAGAAAAAAGGGCATAGAGAAGGAAAAAAAAAAACCAGGGGTAAAGGTGGGGGAAGGCAAAGCCACCTGTCCCATGGGCGGTGCCTGGGCTCCGTTACTCCATGGCTCTGCAGCAGGTGTTGCTTTGATCCCACATCCTGCCCTGCTCGGTGATAACAGCCCACAGGACCCCTGCCAAGGGCCCCATCCCAGAGTTTATGGCTCTGTCCTGTCCTCAGAGGATCTCTGGGTGTGCAGCCCAAGGCACACAGTATTTGTAAACCACCTGTGAGGACAGAGGYGTGCCATTCTCCTCTGCTCGGCCTGGCTGAAGAGGGAAAGGAGGGAAATTTGGGAGATAAATGTAATAAAAATGCCCTGTGGGTAAACTCCAGAAATCCCATGTAGCTTGCCTTGCTTTTTATAGGATTAGCTATTCCTCTGCATCATCACACAGGGATAGATGTGTCAAAGCAGCACAGATTACTGTCGCTATTAAGGTCACCTGCGGGAGCTACTCCGGATTCCCTCTGATAGCACAAACCCCGAGTCTATTCAAGCAACATAAAGTAAGACAGGCTGTGACAAATTTCTAAGCTACTTCCCCWGTGCTTATCCTGCCTCAGCCATGAATCCCCAGCGTTGGTGTGCTGAGCACAGGGAGCAGGGGCTGCCAGGGTGGGCACGGCCAACGTTCGGGAAAATCCGGCGGCTGCGGTGTTTGCCGACAGRAATGGAAATGATATTTGCTTTCTGATAAAAAGGTTGGTACTTTGCACTTTTGCAAGGTGTTTTTAAAAGCAGGTACTCTAGGGAGGGATTTAACTCCTTCCAATAAGCTCTGTTCCTACTCCTGCCCATAGAGATGTCATAAAACCTCGTGAAGTTCCTGAATACTCAAAGATATCCAGATCCCCTCGCTGAGGGGAAGAAAGGTCCATCCCAAAYGAAAGTCCATCCCAAATGAAAGCCATTACAGCTGAAGCTTTTAGGATTCTGGCAATGACTGTGTCTCACAAAGCATCTCATCCCTGAGAAAAGTGCTGTTGGGCCTGGTGCCTCTCTCTGCTCTCACATCTCCCTGGTGGGAGAAGGAACCTGGAAGGACTATTTGGGATGGGAAGCCCAGCCCCATGTGGGGACTGGTTCCCTGGTGATTCACATGCTATGGGAGGAGTGGTGGTGCCCAAACCACCTCCTTTGGCTGAGGCATGAACTAGTTAATGAGAGAAAGTCGACTAGGAAAAAATTATATTGGTGAGCACTCTTTGCCAAGTGACAGAAARAAGATTGGTGATTCATTTCAGGGGGTAACTGTAGTTCAAAACTCCTCAGAGAAGGTTAACTACTTGTGACAGTATGCCCAGAAATAATTTATTTGGCAGCAGATGAGAAAAGATTNTGTGACAGTATGCCCAGAAATAATTTATTTGGCAGCAGATGAGAAAAGATTAAAAAAAAAAAGTTGAATAAACTATTTTTGGATAGTGCTGACCAAGGAGCAGAACATAAGGATGGGTCTGTGCACCCAAGCCCCAATGGGGTGGTGGGTCCCACACACCAGGACCTACAGAGCATTGCAGGGACAAGCAGGAGCTGGTCCTGCTTGGATCCTGTCCCTKGAGTGCCCAGCCCTGTCTCCCTCCCACCCTCCTGCGTTTCCAGGCTCCATGGTGGGCACGGGGCCAGTTTGCTGGAGGAGCCTTGCAGAAAGAAACCTTTGGTCAAGGGCTAAAATTCCTTGGGAGTGAGAGCTGCCATGCCAGGCAGCAGCAGAGCCAGAGCAAGARCCCCCTGATTAGTATTCCTAGAGCTCTGCACTTTTTCAGGAGAGAAGCACCTACATTTAGCAGCCAGAGTAAATATCAGGCCTTAATATTGTGTGTTAATAGACTCGCTTCTGCAGCTACTGATGAGTGTAGTTTTGGAAAATTTATTGTTGCTATAAAACGAGTCTCTCTCTCTCTCTCTCTCTCTCTTCCCTCTCCCTCTCTCTTCTGCTAATTGACAAAGAGGCCCAGTAATTAAAGGACAATAAAAGTTTTCCAGTAATTAGTTTCTGTTGTTTGGTTACAGGCCATCAATTGTTCTTTAATAATACCAATCGTTAGCATGCAGTAGTCAGTGGGCTCTCAAAGGCTTCTGGGGCACAACCACTTACCAACACTACACATTCCATTCCCATGAGGGCATCCTGCATCCAGCGGGAGATTAACCCTCTCCTAGGATGAAGCACTCCTACCGTGCCTTCGTGTTTTGGGGTAAACAGCTCACATAGCTAATGACCAGGAGATGGCAATTAGGGGAAGGGAATTATCTCTACCTGGGGAGGAGCAGGGGGTAGAGCAGCTCACGTGGGTACGGGGCAGGGCTGTGGCAGCCCGGGGTTCTGCCTCTCTTGGGAGGCTGCCCTTCAGCGCTGTCCTGCTGAAATTCAAGGCAAAATGTTCTTTCAATGTCTGATTTTGCAGAGGGGCATTCCACTGATTTCAGCGGGGTTAAAGGATGAAATACTTGTGGGGGTTCTGTAAGAAAGATGGGGMCAGAGTTTTCAGCTGGGGCTGTTGAAGCAGGACAAGGGGCAATGGCTTTAAAGTAAAAGAGGCTCAATTTAAACTGGATATAAGGAAGGAATTTATTTTTTTTTTACAGTGAGTGATAAAGCACTGGCACAGGRTGTCCAGAGAAGCTGTGGCTGCCCCATCCCTGGAAGTRYCCAAGGCCAGGCTGGRTGAGGTTTGCACCCTGGGACAGTGGAAGGTGTCCCTGCCCATGGCAGCGGTGGAASRAGATGAACTTTAAGGTCCCTTCCAAGCCAAACCACTCTGGGATCAAGTGACCATACAGGCAACAAGCAAATCCCAGATGATTACAGCTTCATGTCTGCCCCTTGAATGGTGCATTTGAAGCTTGAGGCTGAAGTTGTTTGTGAGATTTGGCGCCCATCTAGGGAGGGCTGGAGACAGCATTCACTGTTGGCCTCTTTTCCCTTGCTGGACCCAGCTGAGGCTGAAATGAGAACAGATCCAGAGAGGCTGGCTCCAGGAGAGAGACATCAGCCTGCAGAGCCTGCAGGCTCTAATCATCCAACATCAGACTTTAAAATAGATGCCAAGGATTCCTTAATGGTGGAAGATCCCAGATCCAGGAGATGCTGCCCCTGAGCTCCAAGATCCCACATCAGGAGATGCTGCTCCTGAGCTCCTAGATCCCAGATCTGGGAGATGTTGCCCCTGAGCTCCAAGACCCCACACCAGGAGATGTTGTCCCTGAGCTCCTAGATCCCAGATCTGGGAGATGTTGCCCCTGACAGCTCCTCCCTACTGATGGTGCAGGTATCTCAGCAGGCCTGGGTGTCCAGCCTGGACTGAGATCCCAACCCAGCCAAGTTCCCTGCCACCCACCTGTCTAATTTTGGGACAAATGGATTTGAGGGAAGTATTTAACAGGCAAAAATGGAAGTAGATCCTTCCCCTCCACAAGGTTTTTCACAGGCACCTTATTTGTACACCTGGCTCACAGTTCATTTGGAAGTTGTCTCTCAAATGAAATCCCTTTTGGTTCTGTGAGTGCTGACAATCTCCACTGGTGTTGCTGGTTTCTTCATCACAGGAATCCTGTGGAAGCTGTGGCTCCTGGAGCTGGGCCCTGCCCAGCAGTATCAGCCACCAATCATTAAAAAAAAAAATTTAAAGTCCCTTCCCATCCTTTATTCACACTGAGATACAGATAAATACTCATGGATTGTTTTGGTAAGGCAGAGMCCCAGTTTGGGGAGATACAACTCCCAATTTCTGAATCCCCAGGGTTGCAGTGAGGGGAATTTTGCACCACCTCCTCAAGCTGCAGCATTTCCCTGACATTCACAACAAGCTGATTTTTTAATTTGTTCTCATATTTAATTTTCTCCTTGTCTCCCACAGCAGGTCYAATGGGAGCTGGGAGAAGATCTCCAGTGGTATGATCCTCAAACTCACCTCCTGATGGAGCTTTTATGGACAACTGCTCCCAGGGATGTGTCACCATGATATTTTCTCAAAAAATCCCTTCACCAGGATTTTTTCTCCTGAGAAGYTGGGAAGCCTCAGAAAAGAAATGTAARYAATAATKATCWGATTGCTYRGAATGTGRTSTGGAGGTTGCTTACCAACAGGTGCATCTTTGATTYGTGAATTGTTTTTAATTAATGACCAGTCCCAGTCCAGCTGTGTCGGGACTCTGGTCAGTCATGGGTTTTTAGTATTCATTCTTGTTTAGCTTTCTGATGTATCCTTTATCTTTCTTTAGTATAGTTTTAGAAT